>WUAW01017665.1:19444-31759 GCA_017165845.1 Thaumetopoea pityocampa | reverse complement strand
CCCCCCCCCCCCCCCCCTCCTATCAAATTGTATATAATTTCCTTCTTAACACTAACCTGTAAATATTTGCCTTTCTTATTATTTGTCCGACTAACCTTACTAAGGGTCTATAGGGTATTGTTGCGTCTTTTGTTTGTTTTCAGATTAATAATTACTATTGAAATTACTAGTTTGACTTTTGGCGTCCCTGTAAGCATAGCAGGCGACTTTTTTTTTTGATATATAATGTACTAAGCTAATTCTTGACGATTCAAAAGTGCTTTAGCCTGTTTGAATAAAAAATATTTGAATTTGAATTACTGGTCGTAGGTCATTCCGTCGAAAGACCTTCTGTCCTTGCACTACCAAAAAATTTTTATTTCACTGATGATCACTCACAAAGTTTATGATAATTTCATAACGGATACTGGCAGAATTGTACCAAATTGGTCAAGCGCTATAAACCAAGAAAAAGAAAAAAAAGAAATTATATTTGATCTAAAATTCATTTCATTTTCATGAGTTATGGTGACACAAATACCTCACCAACATGTGTCACAGTATACTACTTCTTACTACTAAAAGAGTTCTATAAATGTAAAAACATGTATTTGGTTTTTACATAGGTGGTGCCAGACGGACGTCTTTGTGCCAATTGTATCCGACGAGCTCTGGAAGCCTACGAGTTCAGCTCAGCATTGTCTACTAAGAGCGCACCACCACTTAGTGAGAAAATCAGAGCATTACGCAGAAGGTATGTACTGAGACAGTACTTTGAGAAAAAAGGAACTTGGAGCAGTAAATATTAGGTGCGTGCAAGTTTTCTGCCCTTTACGTTTAGGTGACTGCTTATATGTATGTCACACCTGTTGGTATTTATATTCTTGATTTTTTTTCTTTTAACAACTGACAATATTTTCATAGAAGTACAATTTGTGAAAGGTCTATTTGACTGAAAATTAAGGTGCCTGTGTGTGTTCACCTCAGGAAATGTGTGTTGGTTGCAGGCTGCACGAGTTGACGCAGAAAATCGACGTGTTCATCGTGATCGGCGGGGCGGGCGGCGCCGGCTCCTACAATGAGGACGACATCATCATGGTGGAGCGCGAGGCGCTGGCCGCCGCCGCCGCCGCGGACGACGACGACCTGGAGCGCGCGCGCAACGTGAGGGGCGACTCCGTCTACCAGTGCTCCGTTTGTCCGCAGTTTTTCCAGGTGCATACAGCGTCAGTTGGCCACCCTTGGCTAGAACTCGACTTACACAGTGCTTACATTCAAAGTTATACCCATCTCTAGTCAGGTGTGTGTAACCTATTTGGAGCCTTGTCGGTGATAGGTTGATAAGGTACAGTGCTGATACACCCCGGCTATTCATTAATTCAAACCCCCAGTGTAGAGATAGAAGCATAAATTTGATCAATATAGTTTTTGGATGTTTTATGATAGATCATCAAATATCAAGAGCCAGCTATGCAAATAAATTAATTATTATATCCTACGCCCTATAATCCAAATACCTCAAGAATTTCTTCTGAATTGCCTCAACACACGACTCGTGCAGCTCACGTTCCAAACCTGACAGGCGTACTCTCAGGTATACACGCACGCCATACAAGTTAGAACTTTTACAGATCTTACAATTCCAAGGTCGAAATTCTCATTATAAATGAGCATATATGAGCACTTGTTGGCTTTCACTATATCATTGATGCCCAAAGTGGTCTATATCGACCCCCAGGGGTCGACGATGACGTGCAAGGGGTCCAAGCAAACTGTCAAAAACACATTTGAAATTAATAAATTTACAAAAATTTCATATTATAACTATTCTTTGGGAGTCTACCCAAAAGTGAAAAACATTACAAGTGGTCTTCAGTCAGTTTTACTTGACCTCTCGTACTTTAACGACGGCTACTAAAAGAAGGATCAAGCTATAACTTCAATTTTACTAGACCGATTTTGATAAAACATACTGTAGTATTTAAGTCGGAATAGTACCTTTAAGATTGTAACAGTTTAACCAAAATAAACCCGCTAGATTGGATGAAACCTGAACAAACAAACAAACATCAACAGGTTTGGTTTCAGAAGCCCTTAATTAGTCCATCTGAGTGTTCCTTTTTTAAATATCTTTGATTTTTGAAATTTAATATTTAGGCTTAGAAAAATATATGTATACATTTAATTACGCTTTTTAACTAAACAGTACATACTAATATGTCTGCTAATATGTCTGGATTTAACTAAAGCAGGTGCATCAAAAACACTATGGTAGTGTTTTGGAATTTGTTGTTTTTCGGGCGGTTACGGATGAGTGGGCGGCAGGACGCAGCTCCTCGCGCCCGGTGCTCGGCTAATGTGTGTGTGTGGCGCAGCGCGTGGCGGAGTTCCGCGCGCACGTGAGCTCGCACCCGGCGGACGCGCAACACTCGTGCTGGACGTGCGGCGCGCAGTTCGCGACGCGCGCGGCCCTGAGCGCGCACTCCGCGCAGCACTGCGGCGCGGCGCTGGCGTGCCACCTGTGCGGCCACGCGGCCAGCGGCGCCGCCGACCTGCGCCGCCACGAGGCCAGCTGCCCGCCGCGCTGCCCCGCCTGCGCACAGTTATTCCCCGACAGGTGCGCCGTCACCCGCAGTGGCATCGCGAGTGTGCAACCCCTCCCCTCTCGTCACCACTACAACGTATCGCTTAAGTGTGTGACGCTGCAACCTACACGGTCGTTCTTTTTGTACATTCATTTGAGATTTGCCACACCGTTCACAATTGGCGGGCGCGCTGTGGATCACCGCATGTCCACTACAAGGCAGATTAACGTAGCTCCCTAATGGTATGTGTCTCATGTGCGATGAGGTAAGGTTCAGTGGTTGACGATGCGGTGCGGTCCGCAGGGCATCGCTGTCGACGCACGCGGCGGAGGCGCACGGGCGCGGCGCGGCGCAGGGCGTGTTCGTGTGCCCGAGCTGCTTTCGCACGCTGGAGTCGGCCGAGCTGCTGTCGGCGCATCTGCTGAGGCACCGCCAGGCCAAGCACTTCGTGTGCGGCTACGACTCCTGCATCCTGCGCTTCGGCACCAGGTGAGCTCGTGCGACACCTGTGCCGGTATACACAACACGGGACGACAATTCGTTTGGAGGAAGAATACACTGTAACACTGAATAGGAAGGACACGATAACAAGTAGTTCAATGCAGATCACGTGAAACATGTACTAGATCAGAACGGCTGCCGCGGCGGTCGGTGCGCGTGCGCACGGCGTACCATGCGGTTATTGTCGCGATCGGGTCACAGATTTTTTCATGTTGTGATCTGAGAGCGACGCTTTTCACAGTCAAATCGATTAATCGCTTTTGTGTAGTTTGTTGAGCAACGATAAACCAATTACAAGGTGACAGTTTAAACTTTGTAATCCGCTTCACAGGACTCTTTACTGACATTTATCAGACTTGTTTATGTTAACGACAGATGTGTAATTAACAATTAATTTCGCGACAAATGTGTACGGTTTAGAGTACGCTACGGTCCGTCTGATGTGCGATCAGTATCAGCGAGTCCTTAGAAATTGGGATTTATTCATTACTAGCTCTTACCTGCGTGATCGCCCGCGTCGGTGTCGGACGACCATATAAAACTGTTTAATCTATCCCTCGGGAACAGCTTTATTTTCCGAGATAAAGGGTACCCGATGCCCTTTGTACTCCTGACAATGTGTACCAAATTTCAAGATGATCAGTTTAGTAGTTAAGGCAGGAAAGAGTAACAAACAAACTCAAATTCACATTTATAATATTAGTTAGGGTTAGACAAGTAATTGGAAGGCATGGCGAACAGGGTCTGACGATGGAAAAGAGAGGTGCCGAAGGAGAACTTCATTTGAACTGTAATTTAGAAAAGACAGTCACTGGTGCCAATGCTGCTGTAGCACAGCTAAATTCAGATTATCTTGGGTTTTTTCTAATGCCAAAATGAGATAGCAATAATTTTGGCGTTGTCAGTTTAGACGCGTCAAAATTAAGTTCAAGAAAGAAGAAGTACACACAAATTTAGACGCGAGGTCGGAACATGCCGATTACAGTTAGGTAAAAACGCAACGTTTGTTGTCTGCTGACAGAAATGTAGGTACTCGTTAAAAATGTTTGTTGTCTCGTTTTGGTGTTTGGTATTAGAAAAGGAGAGAGTGTGTTACATCAGATTTGATAGCAATGCCGGTCAGGTTTAGTGTGAGAGCATAACGCCTGCGCGCTGCCCGCAGGAACAACCTGGTGGCGCACATCCGCAAGTGCCACGCGGGGCAGGCGGACGAGCGCGCGCCCGAGCCGCGCGCCGCGCCCGCCTCGGCGCTCGTGCCGTGCGACATCTGCGACCGCACGTGCGTACCGCCCGCGCAGCGTCTAACACGGAACCCACCGCGACGGGTCCCTTGACCCTTCATCAACTTGTTGACCTACAGACACGGTTGCCGGCGAATAACGTCCCCGTCAAAGAAGTGCACGAATGTACCGCATGTACTTTTTCCGTGAAGCTGGAAGCCCTTAATTAGTCGGTCTGAGTAATTTATTTTTAAATATCTTTGATTTTTGATAATTTGACATTTAGCAATGTTTGTTTGTTTGGGTTTCACGCAAAAACGAGCGGGTAGATTTTTGTTAAACTATTACAGTCTTAAAGGTACTATTCCGACTTAATTAATGCGGTATGTTTCATTAAAATCGGTCCAGTAGAATTGAAGATACAGCTTGATCCCTGTTTTAGTAGCCGCCGCTTAGGTACGGGAGGTCAAGTAAAAGTGGTTCTAAGGCTTTTCATATAAATCTATGATTGTATCGGGATTTCCCATGTTGCGGAAAACCGACATTCACGGTGTCGAGCCGCGGGCATAAGCTAGTTAGATATATGAATATCAACACTGGCTTCGATACGAATCATAATTCAGACGCCAGCGGCCCGCTCGGGCGCTACCGTGTGAGGGCAAGCGTCTTTGTGACGTACTGTCACTTTTTGAATATGTTTCTTCGGTCTTCTGTCTAAATACTAGGTGGAGCTGGCCAGGGTCAAGTCTACAACTATCCTCGATTTTAGACCTCATATGCCAATATTCAATATTAGTAGTACATTGGTGGTGTAGTGTTACAATCACCACTTACGATCGAAAGATCGCAGGTTCGATCTCGGTCCCGTACCACTGAGTTATTTCTAATTCATGTGCGGTCTATATTGGAGATACCAATGTACTCAACGAAGAAGGAAAACTTCGTGAGGAAACCTGCATGCCCGCACGGGTGTGTGAAGTCTACTAATCCACATTGGGCCAGCGTTGTGGATTACGGCCTAATCCCCCTCCTGATTTGGCTCGGTCCATGCCCCTGTAGTGGGGACGAATATGGACTGGGGATGGTGACGATGACAATATTCAACTATTAAACGTGTCACACAATTTATGTTTTAAAAATGTCTCATTTACATTTAAAAATGTCTCATTTACATTCGAGTAAGAATCACTTGAATAGAAAATAATAACGTTCGAGTATACAAAACGCAACAACTCCAAGCAGTTAACCGCTGCGCCAAGAATTTTCCACGCAGCAGAACTAAAGTTGGGACTTCAGCCGGAGGCAGCTGTGTAATTACGAGCTAAACGTTCCGAGTGTCGAATATTCGGTCAGCCCCGCGCGGCGGCCGACGGCGAGGCGCGGCCGTGTCCCGGGCGTCCCGCGCAAGCCTAACAGACTAATATCGGGCAGTTGGCGCTCGATACTGGACACTTGTCGGGTGCGCGCGGCCGACGAGCGCGCTAGCGGGTGGCGCGCGCCGTTGAGGCCACCGTTTACAATAAGTGTCAGTGTCGGTGGGTCGCAGCTCGACCTGGCGCAGCGGGTGCTTCACGTGTTGTGTCCTGTGCAGGTTCGGCAGTGTGGCCGCCATGAAGCGGCACGCGCGCGTGCACCAGCGGCGCCGCGAGCCCGAGCCGGCGGTACGTGACGCGCCGCCCACGACTAACTTCAACCCCGTTGAACCTTTCCTACTTCTGATTCCTTAAATGCTATAGCAATAGAGCACGCACTCCCCTCCCGAGGAGACGTCTCCCAGTGGGATGCAAGTCCGTTCGCACATCCACATCTGATCATTAAGCACTACGCAGCGGAGCCCGTTTTAACAAAATCATTTGACAGCGGCGTTGTTTCCATTATTGTACTATTAGAAGAGACGTCCGCCTTCCAGTTGATACGTCACAAGTAAAAATATTAAAGGGACCGAAAAGTAATCAAATTTTTTTTTGCTTGCGAAAAACATTTATTTATTAAAGAAATCTTAAATACTAATAAACAAAATAATTTCCATTATTTTTTAACACTCTTGCCAGCGTAAAGGCAGTTGTTCGATTCCCCTTTATAAAAAGGGGAATCGAACTTTTTATAAACGTCCTTCGATTTTTCATTGAAAAACTTTTCCAAGTGGGTTTTCACTTCTCCAACGTTGTTAAATTTTTTACCTCTTAATGTATGCTCTAACGATCTGAAAAGGTGGTAATCCGGCGGCGCGAGATCTGGTGAATACGGCGGATGCAGTAACAGTTCCAATCCAAGCTCGCTTATGTTTTCCTGTGTAGTTTTTGCAGCGTGAGGCCTCGCGTTATCGTGTTGAAGGATCCTTGTCTCATTAGTGACCAAAACAGATATTTTTTTATTAGCTCTTGTGTCATTAGTTCGAGTTGTTCACAATACACTGTCGCTGTAGGGGTCTGACCAGGTTCAAGCAATTCATAGTGTATGATTCCAGAAATATCCCACCACACACTAACAAGGACCTTAATTGTTCGTGATGGTCGAGGTGTCGGGACAGGTGCTTCTCGCGAAGAAAGCCATTGTCTTTTTCGTATAGGATTATTGTATAGCACCCATTTCTCATCTCCAGTTACAACTCGTCGCAAAAAAGGATCGGCCTCATACCGAAATAAGAGACGCGCAGACGGTACGCCGTTGATCGAGCGCCGCCCCCGTCGATCATGAGGAACCCGAATTCCTTGCCTGTACAATTTTCCTATGCGACGAAGATGATCCTGAACTGGAGACCATGGACAGCCAATCTTCAATGATAATTTCTCAATTGTTTCACGAGGATCTGATCGCCTTCAGGATATCATCATCAATTCCTTTTCGTGCGGCATTTTTAAGATTCCTATTTCCATCTTTAAACCATCTCTGACACTTGTTTAGTTTCAATCCATCCCCGTAAGTATCGGTATTTGTTTCACTGCTTCGTTTGCCTTCATTCCTCGATCGAACAATAATAGCATACATGACGTAAGTGTGCTTCGTCTATTGTTGGCCTTGACATCTTTCCTCCTTGGTAGAACAAAAGTTTGTTAATTGGAAAATAAAATTTACAACCGAGCTTGAACGTAATAACAAAATTTCCGTGTTTGCGCGACCGTGTCTCGACACAAACTAACTGTGAATGAGCTCATCGAAGAATTGTTGATTACTTCTCGGTCCCCCTAATAATATTCTCAGGAAATGTATCGTGAGAACACTGAAACATAACTCACAGAATGTGGAGGCGCCGGCTCGGCCCCGTTACGTGCACTGGTCCGACACACTTCTCCGTCTTCTGTGAAACAAAGGTTAAACACCTCTCCAAATCGAAGTCAATTAATTCTATTTAATCTGGTGGAGGTGGCGGCTTTTTATTTAGTTCTATTAGATTTCCTTCGACAGACGAACAATTTGAATATGACATATCGCTCATCCAATAGAATAATGACGTAATTGCAAAAAAGTTAAAATTTTATTTTGTGTTTAATTTGGATGATTTGTTGTTTAATATGGATTTTTTTCGAGAATGCTCAAATTATTAATAATAAATTATGAAAAATCATGATAATTCATATGATTTACATAATGGGTATAATCCAATTTTAAACTGTAACGCTTCTTCTGATAAATTGCAAAAATGTAATTACGTCATTGTTCTATTGGATGAGCGATGTCTGTTTGCTGTGAGGTTAAGGTCATAATGCTGAACGTGAAAATTGTAAACTAACGAGGACTTGTACCCAGGAGGATGCCAACGGGCCACAGGGCGGCGAGGACACGGAGGGCGAGGTCGAGTACCTGGAAGTGGAGGAGCTCATGGAATTGGAGGAGCAAGAGAACTACTTCGAGCAGTCCGTCCAAGACATGGGCATGTAGTTAGTTTATCTGGAGGGACACGTCGGTCTATATTGAGTCGGTCACACGGTCGCGACACGGTGCACGCTTCATTCAGATAAAAATTGATGTTTGAAATGGCTTTAAATCAATATCACTCGGACGCAAGTAAATTGCGTGCGGTTTGTAACCACGGAGCGAGGGGCACGGCGGCGGCAGGGCGCGGCGCGAGGCGCGTAACACAAGGCGCAGGTCTACTGACGCACTGCGCACGCGCGACGGGGCAGCGTAAACAAAATGTGACAATTTGTCATTAATCATGGATTCTTCTATTTCTCATAGTGGCAATCGGCTGCGAATTCGCGCCATTTCTACCAGTGTCGAGTGTATATTTCTTTGAAGTCATATAATATTTTTTATGGTAACAATAAAGTGTGTCACATTTTATTGCTTCTTGAGAGTTTTGAAGTCAATCCGATGGATACCCTTTTGACTGGGCAAAATTCCTCAAGGCGGTTGTACTTTTTCAAGGCGATTGCTATTTTAGTCACAGTTTTATTCAATTGTTCACGATTAGTGACCATTAATACACAAAACAATACGAAATTTATATATTAAATATCACAAACCGATATAAACCTGTAGGTGAAGCAGACGGTTGCCGCCGAAACTTTCAGACCACAAATCAATGTTTATAAATGTATTCTATTTGGTAATATTCTTATAATTATATTTAACCTTTATAACATCAATAACTAGTTGTGTGGGATAGGAAAAGTCGTCAAAAAGTTCACACACCTCATCTGCTGGCGTCGGTAGCTACCGCACTGTGCAGAAGTGCCGACAACAGGGATGCCAACTGCAAAAAATATTCACTTTTGCGTCAATACGCGTGTGGCGATATGATTATAACCCATGATGACGTTGAAGATTACGCCGCCAGCTATCGGGTCGAAGTGAGGGCAAGAGTGGCAGTATCGGGAAAGGGAAGATCTTCCGACCAGACGGGTTTCATGTTTGGCGGGGCGTGCCACCGCCCCGACGGTACGAGTAGGTGGGTCGGGTGAAGGCTACAATAAACAAATTACAATACCTATAAATTTACATATATTATCCGTAGTCAATGAATTAGCCTCTTGCGACTGAATTTGTTTTGTATAGGCATGCGTTAAAGGGTAAAACGTACAAGATGGAGTCGATAGACCTTTTGATACAGCACAGTGTCGAGTAACCGGTCCGTCGACGAACTCAAAGCCTCCATCGATAAGTATTATTAATCTGTTGTCTATATTTTTTTTTCGCAACAAACCGCTGTGAACGTCACCACGAACAGGTTTGGTGACGTCACCGGCGGGAGATTGTTTAATTCCTGTTCATCGGCTCGCGGTCCCGTCGGGCCCTGAACAGCGCACGAGTTAGTTACAAGGTTATTTGGTTTTTATTTTCAACGTCATTAGTTTTAAGTATAACGTAGATAGTTTGAGATTTAATTTGTAAATGTTTGTAAATAGAATTTATTTCATTAAAATTTTCTATAAAACCTGATGTCATTATTTTTTAAAAATGATCACAACACAGCTTTGTCGCACTAGTCCATTGATACCCAAAGTGTCCGTGTCGACCCCCAGGGGTCGACGGTGACGTGCAAGAAGTATACGCCTACAGTCAAAAACACATTTGAAGTTACAAAAATTTCATATTACCTACGCTTTGGGGGTCTATCCCAAGTGGTCTGTAAGAGAAAAAGTTTGAGGACCTCTGCACCAATCAATCGCATGCATACATACTTACACTGGTATCCCGTAAATGTATGCAGGAACTACTATTCGCCACATACTGAGATCCTGACACTGCTCTCGCTTCATCCACATTCATACATCTTTTCATACACACGTCGATTAAGAAGGATGCTACGAACTAAACTTTTTGAAATGTCATTTGTTCATAGTAGGTTTTTCCCGGGCGCCCTCTTCCGACACTTCCACTCACATTCGCCCGGTATATTCGTTTCGTCAATCGAGTCTCACTCATTCTTTCTAAACAACAAAACCATTGGAGCATTACTTTCTCGATCCTTGTCACCACATCATATTTCAACTTACACCGATCCCTTATCACGCTATTCCTCAATCAGTCTGAGTGACTCCGCAGATTAAAATGTCAACCGCAAAATTAAAACGCTCTTGTTAAAACAACAATTATAAAAGAAACTAGCTATAGCCCGCGGCTCCTACTGCGTGGACTTTAGCAACAGGAAACAATAACCACACACCCCCAATAAAAAGAATTGATACACCGCCCGCCCGCCACCTTAATTAGGTTATCTGGTCGAGGGCCGACCCGCCCACGCTTCCTGGCTCGGTGTCGCCACTCCGACACCATAGGACCCATCGTCCATCAGTACTACGAGCTGTGTGGCCCGCCCCGCCCACTGCCACTTGAGTTTCGCAATCCTTCGAACCACATTGGCGATTCAGGTTCTGAGAATTACCTCATTACAAACTATTTCGCAGGGAATCTCCGAACATAACTTTGTCCATTACTCGCTAGGTGATCTTGAGTTTTTTTAAGTTATCACCGGCAATACGCACTAAATGGTCATCGGCCCTTATCGGTATTTTGACGAGATATCACGTAGTTTTCCGAACCATTCTCAGTCTATATATTTATTAACCCATTCGAGATTCATTGCACACCATGTGTGCAATTGATTTGAATGTCTATAAAACCGTTTGTGCATTGTGTGTGTAATAATAATAATGTGCAATTATGTGAATTCACGAATTGGGTGATTTTAATAGTAGACAAGTTTTATTATTCAAAATAAAAAAATATAAAGAAAAAAAATTCGCTCCTGGAGATTGTGTTCGAAAAAAATCGCCGTCTCGATGGGTTAATACAAGAAAAAGGTGACGTCATAGCTGCACACGCATAATACGGTGCTTATATTGACTCTCCTCCGGTGGGCAGCCGTGACCTGAAGTACGGGACGCAGCGCTAGTCACCCGGGACTGTTCTCAGACCAGGTTAGTGACCAGTGTTGTATTCCATGGGAGTCTGACCGCTGGAATAGAGGGTTTGTCCCAGGAGAACCGGCGTTTTCCATCGTGGTTCTCTAGCTTTACTCACCAGGGACTGTCCTATGCCATATACAGTCCACACTCCTGTCCGTGGCGAACGCTGGTGTTCGTAATCCCACATCTTTCCATGTACATGGAAAAGAGCTATGCGATACGAATAAAGTTCAGAATATGCGGAATAATGAGGACTGTATTGAGAGTAGGAAGGATCGTGTTTCGACCGGTACGCTGCTCTTTTTAACAGCACAGTCGCTGGACTGAAAACTAGCAACTAGTATGCAGTTTGTTTGTTATCATCTGTTGCAGGGGCAGGCCGCGCAGACGTGTTGATTAAACATATTAAAATAAACTAGCTTTTGCCCGCGGCTCCGTCCGCGTGAATGTCGGTTTCTGCTACATGGGAAATCCCGACACAATCATAGATTTATATATATACCCATAAAACCTTTGAACCACTTTTACTTGACCTCTCGTACCTTAGCAGCGTCTACTAAAACAGGGATCAAGCTGTATCTTCAATTCTACTGGACCGATTTTGATGAAACATGCTCTATTATTTAAGTCGGAATAGTACCTTTAAGACTAACAGTTTAACCAAAATCTACGCGCTAGTTTTTGCGCAAAGCCCGAACAAACAAACATCAACAAATTCTGTTTCAGAAGCCCTTAATTAGTGGATCTGAGTAGTTTGTTTTTAAATATCTTTGATTTTTGAAAATTTGACATTTAAGAATTTTACAATAGTATAGATACATGAGAATAATGGAATTATTCCTGGATTTTCAAAAACATGGTTTATATTTAATATTTTTTTATTATTAAAATGATATGGAGTTGAATTCTATTCATTTCTTTTAATTAATTTCTCTACAGTCTGAAACTAAGTATGTCCATAATGTAAATTAAAACAGTATCATGTGTGTCGGCGCACGGGAGTGTTGAGCCGCAGCAGTCGGTCGCGATATTGAGCCGCAGCAGTCGGTCGCGGTGTTGAGTCGCAGCGATCGGTCGCAGTGTTGAGCCGCAGCGGTCGGTTGCGGTGTTGAGCCGCAGCGGTCGGCGGCGGTGTTGAGTCGCAGCGGTTTGTCGCGTTGATGAGTCGAAGCAGTCGGT
>WUAW01017665.1:7937-19380 GCA_017165845.1 Thaumetopoea pityocampa | reverse complement strand
CGCGGTGTTGAGCCGCAGCAGTCGGTCGCGGTGTTGAGCCGCAGCAGTCGGTCGCGGTGTTGAGCCGCAGCAGTCTGTCGCGGTGTTGAGCCGCAGCGGTCGGTCGCAGTGTTGAGCCGCAGCGATCGGTCGCAGTGTTGAGCCGCAGCGGTCGGTTGCGGTGTTGAGCCGCAGCAGTCGGTCGCGGTGTTGAGCCGCAGCAGTCGGTCGCGGTGTTGAGCCGCAGCGGTCGGTCGCAGTGTTGAGCCGCAGCGGTCGGTCGCAGTGTTGAGCCGCAGCGGTCGGTTGCGGTGTTGAGCCGCAGCGGTCGGCGGCGGTGTTGGGCCGCAGCGGCCGGTCGCGTGCTCGTCAGGCGTGGTGCGCGGGCGGCCGCGCGCGGCTTATCACGGACACGCGGCGGCGGCGAGGCACGGGCGCGCCACGCCACACGCTCTCCGCGCCGCCCAGCACCGCGTGCGTGAACGAGTACCGCGCCGCACCCCTGGAACCACCACCGCACCGGTACACGAGTACAACCACACAAAATGATACTTGAATGTGCGGTGACATCATATGCCCGTTTAACAATATCCTATACTATTCATTTTTGATTTCTAGAAAACAGCTCTAACAATTTTTATAAAATTTGCAACAAAGGACCTCAAACTTTTTTGTCTTGTAGCCCATATGTAATGATTTTCACTTTTGGGTAGACCCCCAAAGCGTAGTTAATATAAATTTTTTGTAAATTTATCAACATTAAATGTGTTTTTGACAGTTGGCGTGGACCCCTTGCAGGTCATCGTCGACCCCTGGGGGTCGATATAGACAACTTTGGGTATCAATGGTTTACAGGTCAATGTCTTCAAGAACGAAAAATTGATCAAACTAGTGTGTTTAATTCCCTGATTTCAAAGGATCCTTGCGACGGACTCCAAGCAAACGCAGAGAGCCACCCGCCTGCAGACGCTGGTAGTACGGTCTATCCAGATGTACCTCATGATGTAGAGCGAGCGGCGCGTCAGCAGCGCGTCCAGCGCCAGGTGCGGCCGCTCGGCGTGCTGCAGCCGCATCACCGCACTCGACGCCAGGCACAGCCCCGCGATCACCGCGCCGCAGAACTGCGCCGAGCGGCACTCGTCACGGAGGGACGGCCACTCGCACAATACATATACGAGTACATATATGTATTGCACGCGTGGCTGCACACGGCCACACGGGACTACCAATATTTTAACTAATTTTTTAAATAAAGCAGACTTCCAACTGGTCACAAGTGACGTACCATTGACAAATTTTTATAGGGCCACTGTGAACACAACCTGAAACATTATTCAAATCAAACACAAAAACATTATTCAAATTAGTTGACCTAATAATAAGTTATTTGTATTAGATATCGTTAGAATCAGAAATGAAGAGATCCGTAGACGAACAAGAGTAACTGACATAGCGCAGCGTATTAGTACGCTGAAGTGGCAATGGGCAGGGCACATAGCGCCAACAACCGATGGCCGTTGGGGCCGCAAGGTGTTAGAGTGGCGGCCACGAACTGGAAAGCGACGCGTGGGCAGGCCTTACACAAGGTGGACTGACGACCTGGTTAGGGTTGCGGGAGGCCGCTGGATGAGGGCGGCGTAAGACTGATCTTTCTGGAAAACCTTGGGAGAAGCCTGTGTTCAGCGGTGGACGTTTTTGGGCTGAGATGATGATGATGATGATAATAAGTTATACGAACATCTATCAATAATACAAACATACACACACACAAGTTGAAACAGGGACTGTGTTTGTCTCGATACATCTATCCAATGCTCGGAACCGGTTTGAAATTTACCGGTTACTGAAGGTTTCTAACGGTTTCGTATATCGTTTTCGTTCAAAACGAATCCGATAAGCATTTCGTTCTATAACCGAAAAAAAAAAACCGGTTAACGTCGAATGCGGCAGATAACTGAATAACACACTCTTGAGACACCATTTTCAGCGGCGTTACAACAAAGAAATTTCAAGGTTAATGACGGTTAACAAATGCTAACCTTAAACAGAACTTTATTTGCAGAATAACATTTAATATAGCGGTTTAAAGAAACCAAACCGAAATGATTATATGCCTATGTACTTATGGCTAAACCGATTTGAAAATTTAACCGGTGTCCGAGCCCTGCACCCATCTATATTTGGCTTGTTTTGTAAAGTGTGGCTTGCACTAGTGTGGCAGGGATGTGTCCCTGCAACAGCTAGTGTCATTAAGACACTGTGATGGATTGGTGCATCTAACATCTCGCCATCACACAACATGTGCTGCTGAAGCCAATGATCAACTTGGATGACCATCATCTACTAGGACATGCCATATAGCTTGACTTGGATGCCCATCATTGACTAGGTTATGCCATATAGCCTATCTCCACTGAATATTAAAACAAGATGTGTAACTAACTCTAACGGCATCAACATGGGGCTTTATGTGTCCAGCCGGTGCCAGGTCCAACACGTGCACATGTGGCAGCAACTCCACATCGGGTGGGAAGGCTCGCTCCCTCACGCGCGCCAGGACTGCTGCGTTGTCACTTGACCACTTGCTACGCTCTGTTTCACGGTACCCTTGAATTGCCTGGAACATGTCACATAAATACATGTCTCTCAATCCGATGAATATGGTAACTAATCATGGAGTCACTACTGAGGAAGCAAAGGATTGTGAGAAGTACACATATCCATGTACCACCATCCTATGGAATGAGCTCCTAGCAGCGGTTTTCCCAAGTGGATACGACTTGAGGACCTTCAAAAAACAAGCTTATACTTTTCATAAAAGCCAGCAATTCACCTGAGAACCTTCTGGTGTTGCAGGTGTCCATGGGCAGCAGTGATCACTCACCATTAGGTGACTCACCCATTTGCTCCTTCTTATATATAAAAAAAAGTGGAGAAAATTGATTCAAAAGGAGGACCCTGCCAATAAAAAGAGGAATTATAATTCTAGTCAGAAAAAAATGAACCCCTCACACTTATTTAAGAGTGGGCAATGAGAACATAGTCCTATTTTGTCATTGCCCACTCTTAAACAAGTGTGAGGGGCTCTCTTCATTTCTTTTTAAATACTGTTATTTTAAAGACTCCACAAGTAGTTCCTTATAGATTATACCCAAAATTATTATAAAATTGAATTAACTAACATTGTCCCAGTGATCAAACTCATATCTCATTCTTTTCAGCTGTGGCTCCAGCTCTGCCAACAGAGCATCTTCCTCTTGCTCCGATATGAAGTCTGGGATAACCTGCATATCTTGCTTCACCGCCAAGCGCATATCTATTTCCTCATCATCCTTCCATGTTGATGATATTTCCACCAACCCAGGGTCAGCTGGTAAATACAAGTATTATAAAGGTCTTCTAAAGATGATTGTTGTCCTTCAAGAGATCTCTGTGAAGGGTACAAGTGGTGAGAGACTGCTACACAAATTGAAAAGGAACCACTTTACTTTTATAAAAAACAGTTGTATGTACACTACCTGCCAAAAGTTTGAGACCACCCACATGAAAGTAGGAAAATGAAATAAAACTCAAAATACAAAGCAAGAGATTTAATTATTAATTAAAATGCTTATTTATTAATACAAATACATCAAGAAGTAAACATAAAATCAAGAAATATCAACCATTTACGTTAAAAGTGCCATTCATATTTTTAACAGATTTTTCCGCAAAAACCCCTCCCTTGCATTTTATTACTTTTTTCACTAGTCTCGGCACACGAGCAATCAATTTGTCGATTGTATCTTGTGAAATATTGTTCCAGCTTTCTTGTAAAGCCTTCCACATGTCTTCTTGCGAGGAGGGACAACAACTGCGCACATTTCTATCCAGCTCCTCCCATAAAAGCTCAATCGGGTTTAGATCCGCGGCTCTGAGGGGGCCACAAAATGTTTTTAACACCCCTTTTGTTTCTATATATTCTAAATAACCCCTGCATAATTTTAAACTATGTTTTGGATCATTATCTTGTTGGAAAAAAAATCCATTTCCAATTAATCTTAAACCAGATGGAAAGCATTGTTCTATACTATTCCTTTATACTGCTCCTTTTTTATGATTCCTTTGACTCATACCAAATCTCCAGTTCCAAGGCCCGAGAAGCATCCTCAGACCATAACAGAACCACCATCACGCTTGACTGTTGGCACCACACAGTCTGGCATCATCTTTTCTTTGGCACTATGTTGAACAAAAATTGGTCGCTTTGAACCAAATATTTCAAATTTAGATTCATCTCTCCAAAGAACTTTTTTAAAGTCTTCTTCAGTCCAGCTTCGATGGGTAAAGGCCCACTGCATCCATTTCTATTTGTTTTGTGATCTTAGTAGTGGTTTTCGAACGGCGACGCAACCAAATAACTTAGCATCTCTCAATCGCCTTTTTACTGTAGTCAATGACATAGGCTTAGGTTGGGATTTATTCACTTCTGCGCGAATTTCTGACGCTGTTAGGCGTCTATTCCGCTTGCTGATAACGACGATGAACTTATCCTCGCTAGAAGTGGTAGCTCGGTCTTCCCGATCACAAATGATCTTGAGTACTGCCAGTCTCCTTGTATCGAGTTATTGTGTTATGAAAACCTTTGACAACTTGAGAGGCAATCGCACATACAGATTTGCCTTCGCTGTGTAAAACAACTATTTTCATACGAGTTTCACTGCTAATTTCGCACACTTTTCCCATTTTAAGATGTCTTCACTGTAACAAGGATGAGCTCAAACTAAGATAGAGAAAGATTAACTCTGTGAAAACTCAGATAGTAAATATATTTTAGGAAGCTAAAATAATCTTGAATTTCAGTTAATGCCAAACAAAATCAAAATAATTAGTAAAGAGCAGGTCATGAAAATATTCCAATGACTCTACCACCTGGTCCTTGCGCGGCGCTCATTGATGTTTTGGAACAATAGACCTTTATAGGATGACAACTTAAAAATATACGAAAAGAATGATTGTTAGAAATTCTTTAATAACAATAGAATATGCAGGAGTTCAAATTAGCTCTTTAACATATCCTCATCCAATAGAATAATAATGTAATTGCAAAAAAAGTTACATTTTATTTTGTGTTTAATTTGGATGATTTGTTGTTTAATATGGATTTTTTTCGAGAATGCTCAAATTATTAATAATAATTTATAAATAAATTATGAAAAATCATGATAATTGATATGATTTATAAAATGGGTATAATCCAATTTTATAAAGCAATTTCAATTTTAAAATTAAAAATTTATAATCCAACTGAAAAACTTCTGATAAATTGCAAAAATGTAATTAACTCTTGTTCTATTGGATGAGCGATATGTACTTTTGGAATATTTTGTTGGTAACAAAGATTTTTACAAGTGGTCTCAAACTTTTGGCTGGTAGTGTATATTTAAAAATGTTATTATGATAAACTAAAAAAACTATAGAATAGAATGAAAAAATATATAACAATATGTTCCTTATAAGGAGCAGTGTTATGAAGCTATTTTTGATGATTGATATTTTAACTAATTTCAAAAAAGGAGGTTCTTAATTTAGTTGTATTTTTTTATTACCGTAATTCTCCAGATTAGTGACACAGAGGCTTATTGACTTGAAATAAATTTTAATTGATAGAGGACCCATGACTATAGTATATTTTAAAAGTCCCAATTGGGGCAATTGATACTTGTTTATTACTATTTAGTGGTACTCATCAGCCACTGTCGCAGCACGCCTACTTCCAGTTTAGGTAATAATGCATATTATGGACACATAGGCTTATTGACCTGAAATAATTTTTAATTGATAGAGGACCCATGGCTGTTGTGTATTTTAAAAGTCACATTTGGAGGAATTCAACTACTTTCGAGGGATAAAAAATTAAAATTCTTAGTGGGGGGTGTAAAAATCTTCGTTATGGACAAACTAACACAATAAATAGCCAAAAATAGGTGCGATTATGAGCGAAGCACAGAGGAGCATTAGGTTACTGTAGAAAAACACGAGCCAAGCGAGTATGCTGCAGTAGTGGCTGGCAAGTGCCACTAAATAAATAATAATAAACAAGTGTCAATTGCCCCAAATGTGACTTAAAATAAACTATAGCCACGGGTCCTATATTCATTAAAATTATTTCAGGTCAATAAGCCTGTGTCCGTAATATATATATATTATTACCCAAGCCTATAAGCATCAGTGTCACTAATCTGGAGAATTACCCTTTTAAAATAAATTATAGCCGCGGGTCCTGTATCATTAAAATTTATTTCAAGCCAATAAGCATCTGTGTTACTAAGTTCGAAAATTACCATAAAAATCTTTATACCCCTCCTGTATAGACAACCACTCGAAAATCTTAATAATCTTATTAATAATTTGTTACTTCAAATATATTTATAGATATATATATCTATAAATATAAATAAATATATTTAAAGTAACAAATTAGTAACACAGATTGTGTTTTTATATTTCTATATCCTCAGTAATCTTAATAATATATATTTACCCCATTGTACACTAAAAAAAATTTAATTATCTAAGTCCTAACCTGCATTATTCTGAACGTCAACAATCGACTTGGCTTCGCTACTGCTAAAGAAGTTTATTTTATTACAATATGCCGTTTTAAATTTACAATTTTTTAGAAAACTAAATGTTAACAAGCGCATTGTAAATAAAAAAACGATCAACAACTCAAACCGTAACTAACAAATCACAGATTAATTAGTATTAAACTATAGTGCTGTAGCAAACCGTATGTATTCGGTACTGAGTAACGGGTGCGCCATCTAGTACCGAGTAACGAAACGTTACTCACGTTCATTCTTCACGTTGCATTCGTTACTCGCATTTTTCGTATTTTGTTTTGTTGAGTGTCTTGAAATGTTTGCTGATCGTGTGTTTTAAATACCCATGAGCGGGCTTATTCGGTGAATTTGAAACGTACGTTAAAAGAACGATGATAATTCTTCATCGAAGTTTATTACTGCTTAAGAGATAAAGTTTGAGATTGGAACAGAAACACAAGTTTGGTTCAAAATACGGTAAAGTGAAAAAATGCACCTTACGCAGCTAGGTGTGTAATGTATCAGTATGTTTTCTACAAATTACGAATGATACGATACGGTGACGTCATACCATACGCGTACGCAATATGACTCGATTTGTTGCTCTATGCTATGTTATGAGGTATCAAAAGTAACGCGTAACGTAACACGATAGTAACGAGTACTAATTGTTATAGTAATGAATACATACTAGTACGCTTTTATTCGTTACATTTACTGTACTAAAGTACAACTTGATTCCCGCGACAGGTATTAATTTAAAGTGACAGATGTTCACAGAACATAATTATCTAATTCTAATTTGTCTGTTATAGGTTATGGCTCCATCAATTAACGATGATTCTGCCAACGACTAGTATGTATACGTATAGCAAATATAAGTGGTTTATTAAACGGTATAATCTATACTTATGTACATAGGAATAAAAAAATATACACAAAGTAGGTTAGAAGGGGAGGGGTGGTTATGAAAAGGGGACAGGAGGGATGGCTACAACCAGATATTATTTCTATACTATTATAAAATTGTTAAATGTCAAATTTAAAAAAATCAATGATATTTATTAACAAACTACTCAGATCGACTAATTAAGGGCTTCCAAAACCGAATCCGACGATGTTTGTTTATTTGTTTGTTCGGGCTTCACGCAAAATCTAGCGAGTAGATTTTGGTTGAACTGTTACAGTCTTAAAGGTAATATTCCGACTTAAATAATAGGCATGTTTCATCAAAATCGGTCTAGTAGAATTGAAGATACAGCTTGATCCCTGTTTTAGTAGATGCCGCTAAGTTACGAGAGATCAAGTAAAAGTGGTTCTTTGGTTTTTTATATAAATCTATGATTGTGTCGGCATTTTCCATGTAGCAGAAAACCGACATTCACACGAGCGGAGCCGTCGGCAAAAGCTAGTAACCGAATAAGTTTGAAGAATACATATACTTGCAAATGTCAAAGTAACATAATATACATATATAACAATAACAATATAACCCAGAGGTCTTCTTCTATTTTTTATATAAATCTATGATTGTGTCGGCATTTTCCATGTAGCAGAAAACCGACATTCACATGAGCGGAGCCGTCGGCAAAAGCTAGTAACCGAATAAGTTAGAAGAATACATATACTTGCAGATGTCAAAGTAACATAATATACATGTATATGTATATTATGTTACTTTGACATCTGCAAGTATATGTATTGTTATATAACAATAACAATATAACCCAGAGGTCTTCTTCTATTTCATCCATCATTCCATCGGCTGCGATATCGCGCCATTCTGCCAGTTACGAGTGTATATAATTTTGAAGTTATATAATATTTCTCAAGTTAACAATAAAATATCAGTGTGTTACATTTTATTTCTTCTTGGGAGTTTTGAAGTCAAGGCGACGAACACCAATGAAATTTTGTACATATTTTGTGCCTAAGTATATTGGTATAGTAAAACCATATCGATAAAACCAGTGCGCGACTTGGCCCGTCACTAATCGAATAGCGAAGTAATCCTGAATGGTGCACTCAAACTAAAATAGCCTTTTTTGTTCAGACTTAAGGATGTTTTTAGACTTAATTTATATTAAAATTTTAAATGAATTGAAAATATACAAGTTTTTAAAAAAATATATGTAATTGTATTTTTCCATGGTCCATAACCCCTCCATTATTAAGATTTTTTGCTACTATTATTTTGCACTCCAAAATGGAAAAATACGGCGTATCTAGAAAAATAATGAATATTGTAAGACAGCTATTTATGACAGGTGTCATATATAGATAGTGCAATAAAGACCAAACGATGATCGGGGTTTTGTAATTCATGTACAGTCTACATTGTAGACACCAATGTTCTTAACGGAGAAGGAAAACTTCGTGAGGAAACCTGCATGCCCGCATGGGTGTGTGAAGTCTATCCGCACTAGGCCAGCGCGGTAGACTACGGCCTAATCCTCCTCCTGATTAGGGGAGGTCCGTGCCCCTGTAGTGGGGACGATATGGACTGGGGATGATGAGGATGATGACTGGGGACCCGACGAGATTCTTTTGATAATTTATATGAATGTCGATCTCAGGGGAATCTTAATATATTCTCGGAGCACAATGAAAACACAACGTCTAATTGGCAAGAGAGAGGGTAGACATTTTTCATGTTCTAATGTATAAACTTACGAACTACCCACATATATTACAATAATATTTCAGTTACTGCCGCGTTCTGTCCCTGTTAATGTGTGTTCGCACGTGTGCCGACGGTGGGCGACACTGGCAGGCGTCGTGTCCGCTGGGTTAGGTGCGTTAGTGACGCGGAACAGTTCGAGAAAGTGGCCGTTCTTTGTACGTTGAAATACCTTGTTACACGTTGAGCAAGGTGTTGACCATTACTGCTCGCCTCGCCTCGAACCTTCGCAACTTGACTGTATATGCCGGTGCTCCACTGATCGATGATCACCTCGCTATGCGTGCACAATTACCTAATCTTTATCATCTAGATATTTTCACAGAGCCCCGCATGCTAAATACTCGCATCCTGCCACTGTTACATCGCCTTGGCTCATTTGTAGTGAACAGCCTAGTTGAACGGGGCCTGTATAAAGGCCTTTCCAGTTGTAAAAATATCAAACTTGAATCACTGCACATGTATGGTCACTCCTCGTACTACCCACCTCAGGAGCGTTTATTTATGCTGGGTGCACGTTTTAAATACCTTAGTTAACATTGCGCTGTTGTGATTTACATGATAGTAGTTATGAAGAAATTGGTAAATGTTTATTGCTAACTTCAACTATATCCTTGTTGGTTAATGAGGGATGTTGGAGTAAAATGTATTGTATACCCTCTGATGTTAGGGCGTCTTCATGTGACAGATAATGGTTCGAAGTAAATTGATGGCAAAATTTGTTGAATCATTACCTATGGGTATTGAGGAACTAGTTCTTAGTGCCACCTGGTTTGGAGATGAACATGTTGAAGATTTGGTGAGACAGGTGACAAAACTTCAAGTGATTGAACTGTGGCAGTGTCGTATTACAGCTCAAGGAGCCCTCAAACTAGCTAAGGGATTGTCTCATTTAAAATTTTTGGATTTGGATATTATGCTGTCAGTGGAAGATCTGAGAGTATTGGCCTGTCACCCCTCTTTGACGTTTGTTCGATGCAAGCCTTTGGTAAAAATCGATTCATATTCTTTTCACATAACTGATGAATCAATCTCAGATAAACAACTGCATGTTTTGACAATAGATGCACGCGCATCTAGGATGAAGTATAAATTACTCGTTATTTTATTCAACAACAATCTTATATTACCTACGCTTTGGGGGTCAATCCAAAAGTGAAAAACATTACAAGTGGTCTACAAGACAAAAAGTTTGAGCACCTCTGATATAACCTGTATACATTGTCTGCATTTTCCTCCTAATATGACTGCACGAATACCTTATCTGAGACGTCACATTCCTACCGCATGGCATTGCGTTGAGAGGGACGGGTTTGTATACGAAACAATGCGCAGCCGCGTCTGCCAGCGAGGGGCGCCGCCGCCGCGCGCCTTGTTCGGACGGTGTCGGCAATGCTCGGTCCAACCGAATCAGATTTTTTGTTACCCCGTCGATTCCCCGTACTTGATCATTCTCGATGCTGCAAGGTCGCGCATCGGGTTGGATCGGTTTATCGGTGATAGTTTTCCGTCAATAACTATTTATCGTAGAGCGGAACTCCGTATTTGAGGTACTGTACCATCACGTACACCGTTAAGAGACCGTTTACGGTCGATCACGTCCACCCCCATCTCTTGGTGGTATTATCGAGTGAGCTGCCGCTCACCACTCCACGTACACTCTGCTCCTGAGTTGCACGCAGTTCGTTGCCAGCGTTAGCGTCAGTGTGGAGTGTCTGCCCATTGGCGCGGGCGCGACGCAGTGAGCGCGTTGCTAAATCAAACAATGTTTGTGTTGCGCAATAATGAGCACAATAACGCCGCGTCTCCATTAGCCGTTGCGCAACCACATTAAGTGCGCGCGCGGCCGCGTGCAGCGCCAGACCCTCGCCGCGCCGGCCACTGGTAATTGCACCAGGTGTGCGCGTTTCATCACCAGCGCGCAATCGCCTCGGCGCCGTCCGCACGCACTCCGTTACTGTCACGCACCTGCGAGCAGTCCACGCGCGCGGTGTCGCTCCGGCGTCGCCCGCGGGCTCTACGACAATTTCCTGAAGGCAACGGACATCCTGCGACTCGAAGTTGCGAATCGTCCGTGGTGTTGGAGCGTCGCGCCCGGCGCCGGCGGTCCCGGCGCGCGCGCACCGCAGTAATACTTAATATGTATCAGTAGGTAATGGTTAGTCAATATCGTACTACAGACTACTATAGTTTATATAAT
>WUAW01017653.1:55027-67119 GCA_017165845.1 Thaumetopoea pityocampa | reverse complement strand
CTTAGAATATCTGTCATATAACAGAATCGACATAAATAGATGAAACTTAATCAAATGATCAGTAATGGATTTAAACAAGATGGATATACTCGTATATTAACACATGTCATTATGGGAATAAATTCTATATGAATTTCTTGGAAACGGATCTAATTATCGTCTGTGTTGTGTCGCTATAATAATTCCCACAACGCACTCGATTCGAGTGCTGGCAGAAACGTACAAAGCTACTACCTATAAAAGAGTCATACCTATAAAATTATCAATTCTCAATACTGGCAACTTTGTCCACAAATATGTCGTTTGATTTTTTAATTCCAAATTTAAATTTAAATCAAGTTGATACTAGTGAAGTTCTGTTTCGAAATTAGTTATTGTTATCGGATCATTTGATTTGCTCTGATATCACGACTATCGAAAAGTTAATGTCGGATCATTTTCAAATTGTGTTCCCCATGTGGAGCTCATCGGCAAACACGCGGCGAGTGCTGCGTTACATTACTCAACCGGTTTAAACTTCCCTTAAGCGAAAATTGTCTCAAAGAAAATGCTTGTGAATGTTTGACCAACTGTCGTGCTGATGTATTTGGCGAAATTTGGTTACTTCCACAAAATATGACAATTCAAGAATACAAATTAAATTACTAGCAATATAAATTACTAGCTTTTGCCCGCGGCTCGCCCGCGTAAATGTCGATTTTCCGCTACACGAGAAATCCCGACACAAGGGAACCCCGTCCAACTATCTCGTCGAGGGCCTTCAATTTGGGGAGGTTTGTGAATTATCAGGAGGTTCTTCGTCCCGCCCGAATCGCGGATGACTGCTGACGTGATTCCCGCGCTCGGGCGCAAGGGTCAAGACGGACGCCGCACAGTTTTTAATGGGTGCAATCCTCACATAACCGTCGTGCTGTGCCCTCAGCGCGACGGTATGGGTCAGCCATTTTCTGTGCGTAAAAAAAAAGGAGGTTCTTCGTAGTTAAATGAAATATCACGTCGGTTCCATAGTAGCTACCCTTTATTGTGTACTCTGACTGTACGGATGGCGGGAGGCGACTCGCGTGAGAACGTATCGAGTCGCCCGGTTACAATGTTTTTTGTATAGTAAGCAAAATCGAATTACATACCATGATTGTGCTGTCACACAACTAAATTTAGGCTCTCTCTCTCTCTCTCTCTATCTTTTTCTAATGCCAAGCGCCAAAACGAGATAACAATTTTACCGCCGTCAGTTTAGACTCTTCAAAATTAAGTTATACTCGCTTTTGCCCGCGCTTTAACAAAATAATATTTAATAAAGTCTAATTACCACTTTTACTTGACCTTAGCGGCGACTACTAAAACAGGGATCAAGCTGTATATTTAATTCTACTGGACTGATTTTGATGAAACAGGCCGCATTAATTAAGTCGGAATTTTAAAACTGTAATCACTTAACCAAAATCTACCTGCTGGTTTTTGCCTGAAGCTCGAACAAACAAACAAACATCGACAGATTTGGTTTCAGAAGTCGATAATCGATCTGAGTAGTGTTTTTAAATATCTTTGATTTTTGAAAATTTGACATTTAACAATTTAATAATACAAATTTAGACGTGACCTTGGAAAATGATCGAGATACGAAAAGAAAACGCAACATTTTTGTACATTTTGACAAAAATGTAGGTTGATACTCGCTAAAAACTTTTGCAGATAGCAACGTTTTGATATTTGGCATTAGAAAAGAGCCTAAATTTAATTTGTGTTACATCGAAATTGCAACTAATGTGTGTGGCTACAAATAAATTGTTTCCAGGCGCTAAAGAAGCTGCTTAAAGAAGGCCGACTGGAGATCACGTCAGGTGGTTGGGTTATGCCGGACGAAGCTTGCACACACATCTACGCTCTCATCGACCAATTCATTGAAGGTGCCAATTTTTTTTGATTGAATTTTAGTTGAATGTACTTACCGGAGAAAAAAAACTTCGTGAGGAAACCTACATGTCCGCATGGGGCGTGTTAAGTCTATTAAATCGCACTAGGGCAGCGTGTTAAACTACGGCCTAATCCCCTCCTGAGCAGTGGAGATCCGTGCCCCTGTAGTGGGCACGAATATAGGCTGAGGATGATGATAATGATGGATTATAGCCAAACAGCGTAGGTGGATTAAGTGGTAAAAGGCACGGGATACTAATAACCAGTGGGGAGATAGGACTCGAGTGGCGATCACGGACTGACTATCCCACCATCACTCGGTCGACATCAGAATCATAGATATATCACGTCATCGTACCGCTGTCTGATCGCACCGCTTCTTATCTGATTAATTATTTTTTTATTTATTTACAGGCCATAATTGGGTTAAAGACAATCTCGGAGTGGTGCCGAAGACCGGTTGGTCTATTGACCCGTTCGGTCACGGACCCACCGTACCTTACCTGCTGGACCAAAGTGGCATCGAGGGCACCGTCATCCAGCGGATCCACTACGCCTGGAAGCAGTGGTTTGCTCAGCGCCAGATCGAGGAATTTCGTTGGATGTCGAGTTGGTCTACCAAGAAGCCGTCCCTCGTTGTCCACAACCAACCCTTCGACATCTACTCCATAAAGAGCACTTGTGGTCCGCACCCATCGGTCTGCCTCAGTTACGACTTTAGGAAAATACCCGGCGAATATTCAGAATACACAGCTAAACACGAAGATATAACAGATCAAAACGTTCACTCTAAGTCCAAGACTTTGATCGAAGAGTACGACCGAATCGGTTCTCTCACGATGCATAACGTCGTCCTTGTTCCACTTGGAGACGACTTCAGGTACGAATACGCGATCGAGTTTGACGCCCAGTATACAAATTATATGAAAATGTTCAATTACATCAACAGCCATAAGGACCTGTTCAATGCGGACGTCCAATTCGGAACGCCTCTAGACTATTTCAACGCGATGAAGGAGAGGAACCACCACATACCGACGTTGAAGGGGGATTTCTTTGTGTACTCAGACATTTTCAGCGAGGGCAAACCGGCTTATTGGTCAGGATACTACACCACGAGGCCGTACCTCAAGATCCTCGCCCGACAATTCGAACATCAGCTCAGATCCGCAGAGATTCTATTCACCCTCGTCTCCAACTATATAAGACAAAACATCCATCATAAGTTCGTAGCAGCTGAGAAACGTTTAGAGAAATCTTATGAGCAACTCATATACGCTAGGAGGAATCTGGGGCTTTTCCAGCACCACGACGCGATCACGGGTACTTCCAAGGCCAGCGTCATGTACGATTATGGCACAAAACTGTTAACAAGCATGTACCACTGCATTCGACTGCAAGAGGCGGCTCTGACCACGATGATGCTACCTGACCGCTCTCTGCACTCTCAAAGTATTATTCAAAGCGAAGTCGAATACGAACAGTACGGAAAGTATCCCAGGAAATTGATAGTGAATGTCGTTGACAAGAAAAAGGTGATACTTTTCAATCCGCTAGCAGAACCTCGTACCGAAGTGATCACGCTCGCTTCGAACACCTCGAACGTTCGCGTGTACGATACGCGCAACAAACAGCACGTCCTGTTCCAAGTAACGCCGAACATCGTGTATGGGGACGACGGCAAGCGCCTCATCAGCGACACGAACTTCGATATAATGTTCGTAGCGACGATCCCCGCCCTCACATCGATCACGTACAATTTGGAAGAACACGCGAACACCACGAACCGCTGCACGGTGTTCTGCGACAACTGCACCAACAAGTCGCACGCGGACAAGGGCGGAGTATTCAACGTAAAGAAAATGATGCTCGGCGACATACAGCTGGAGAACGCCCACCTGAAACTGCTTATCAACAGGAACTCGGGCTTCTTGAGACAAATATTTAGGAAGGATATAAGGAAGAGGAACGTAGCCGAAATACAGTTCGGCGCGTACCAGAGCGCGCAGCGGCACTCGGGCGCTTATCTCTTCATGCCCGACTACGACTCCCCGGAGAAGAACGTCCTGCATCCGTACGCGAACTGGAACACGGTGCAGGAGGACAACATAATTATCGTGTCCGGGCCAATATCCACTGAAATAACGACCATGTACTTGCCGTTCTTAGTGCACACTGTCCGTATATACAACATCGAGGACTCGGCCCTGTCTAAAGCCGTCTACGTAGAGAACGTCGTCGATTTCGAAAATCCGCCCAAAAATAGAGAAACAGAATTATTCATGCGGATACAGACCGATATACAAAATGGCGATGTTCCAGAGTTCTATACTGACCAGAACGGTTTCCAGTATCAGAAGAGGGTGAAAGTGAATAAATTGGGCATTGAGGCTAATTATTATCCTATCACGACCATGGCGTGGCTGCAGGACGAGGAAACACGGTTGACCTTGATAACTAACCACGCTCAGGGCGCCGCCGCCTTCGAGCCCGGCCGTCTGGAAGTGATGCTGGACCGTCGCACCCTGTACGACGACTTCAGAGGCATCGGTGAAGGTGTGGTGGACAACAAACCGACAACATTCCAAAACTGGCTCCTACTCGAGTCGATGCCCGGGGCCATGCGAAACAAACGCGACACCAGCGAGAAAGAGATCAAATACGTCCAAGAGCGACACTTTAACCCCGACCAAACGGACTCCGTATACCAACAGCCGTCGCAGACCGCGGACTACCTCAGCAGGACGATGAATTATCCTGTTAACGTGTACTTGTTGGATACGAGCGAAGTCGGCGACGTCGAGGTGAAGTCATCACAGACCTTCGTGCACAACTTCCCGACCGGCATCCATTTGTTGACATTACGCACGATCACGGACAACGTGCTGGACCTGTTCCCGAGCGCCTCCTGCTACATGGTGCTCCAGAGGCCCGGCTACAACTGCGCAGTGGGCGTCAAGTATAGGAACAAGTCCGCCACATTCAAACCCAGCACGCGATTCAATGAACTGAACATTACCAACATTACTTCTGTCAGCTTGACTGGATTAAAGTCATTCAAGTCTTTATCGGGACTGCACGACATCCATTTGGATCCAATGGAAATGAAAACATACAAGATCACGTTCTAAGCTGCCAAGCACGTTAATCATAGTACTACGATAATGTTCTGTGAACGTATTTGGCGGCACGTTTTGACAATGCTTGTTACTTAAGTGAACATTACTAGAAAGGTGCAATGTAAATTGGTACCGACCTGACTAAGTACATTATTATTTTTAAGTTCAGTACATATACAGTAATCTCACTAATCCGGCACTGAAGACCAAGGGGTATCGAATTATTGGAATGTTCGGATTATTAGATTTTATAAGGGAATTTAAGGTAAATAAAGCATTATGTACGTAGTAATAAATTTTTATATATATAATAAATATTATATATTTATCTTAACTGATTTATATTAATCTTTGTGTATTTAAGTAAATTGATGGTCAAGTGGTGCTAAGCGCGACTCATGATCGGAAAGGTCGCGGGTTCGATCCCGGTCCCGTATCACCCTGTTATTCAAAGTCATGTACGGTCTACACTGTAGACAACAATGAACTCAACGGAAAAGGAATACTTCGTGAGGAAACTTGCATGCCCGCATGAGTGTGTGAAGTGTATCAATCCGCACCAGGCTAACGTGGTAGACTACGGTCTAATCCTCCTCCTAATAAAGGGAGATAAATATGGACCAGGATAACAATATTAATCTTTAAGGTCTGTTTTTTTTTTGCAACTTATTGTCCTTGAAGTCCATCTTTTTCGCTGAAGTTTTGTTTAAAGCCTTGGCAGACACACAGTTCTCTTCTGATCGTACTATAGGTATATTAAAAGTCGAGCAGCAATTGTTACACCAATAGGAGCGGCGTAAGAGTCGCGGGCGGAGTTTGTCAGACTACTAGAGGTGCCGATATAGCGAAGTGCCGGATTAGTGAGATTCTACTTTAATTATATTCCAAAAATATTAATATATAATATACATTGATCCAATCGGGATCCTCCTTCACCGAGTCTAGACAATCTAGACGATTCTACCTCAGGACCAAAAATATAACTGTTCGAATAATGATTATATGAAAAATGAATCGAGTTGTTTGTTAGTTCCATTTATTAATAGTCTATCCGAATCTCTTACAAAACATAATATATTCAATCTTATGAAATAAGTATAAAATTTGCCACTTCATAACTAAAATATATGTAACACTTGTCATTATTTGCCACTTATATAAGTAATGTGTTAGATGTTAACGAATAATTCCATAAAACATAAGTTTTCTGTGATAGCGTTCATGACATAATGATAATATTTACCTTTTTTTGTATTATCTGATTTAGTTACCACAATTCAAACTTTCGTCATAACATTTATTTACTTTTCGTAGTAACTTTCGTCATTTAAAAGTGTCATAAGACTGGTTACAAAATGTTAATGAATAAACTAGCACAAAAATGTGTTAACGAACCTTTTTGTATGTGATGTGAAGTGTTTTTTTTGGTTGTGCAACACTTAATATTAATTGATATTTAAATTTGAAATGTTATATTTTAAATTATTTCAAATTAACCCATTGCAAGCCAGCATACGTAAATGGGAACAATCGGATATTCATATTTTACTTACGTTTGCAGACTATAAAAATTACATATATCAACCAGCATTCCCAATCGGGAACATTTTTTTTACAATTGTAATAGTGTCTAAAGTTTTACTTAACAAAAAAATATTTTATCTTAACTAATAACACCACAAATTATCATAAAATGTAAAAAAAAAGGTTTGGTCCAAAATGGGTTAAACTCGAATCGTCCATTACGAAACACGTTTTAAGTACATTATATAATTTAGGATTTATGTTTTCTAAATGTATCTTCAACAGATGGCGGTTACACTCATAATACATAGAACGGTTAGTACAAATTTATATGGAAAAGCTGAACGTAAAACATGGAATCAATAACAGCTCCCACTGAGCATAACACTACAGCACAGAACACTATACCAAAGGTTTTTGAAAAATACATTCTACCGAAAAAATTATGTTATTGTTAATATGTTATTTGCTTGCATAATTCAGCCCAATGTTCCTTACACTGTGAGAAACAAATAGGACGAAGCCAGTTAGTGTGTGTAGTGGTTATAGACTACGAAATTGATTTGTTTAATTTGTTATTGCTGTTAAGTTAGATTTATATTATAAAAAAATATATCCTTATAGTTGAAAAACTTTCGTCTGAAAACCACACATTTTTATTATAAACTGATTATTAAGTTTTGGCACGTTGTAATTGACTCTACATTTTCAAGTGATGAAGTTTTATAAAAAAAAAAATACGTGAATTATTTTTTTCGAATTAAAACAGCCCTTACAAAGAAATGAGAACAAATTTCTTGATTTTTTTATCCAATCATAATTTTTTTTCTTCTTTTTAAGTAAGAAAAGGAAAATATTATTTAAATTATACATAGCTTTCCCGGTAGCGAATTTTAAAAGCAGAACAACTCTTGAGCGAGATACGCAAAGTATAATGAAATCAAACTATTAACCCAGTAATGCCCGAATTATTTTTTCTCATTTTTTTTTATTTTTGTGTATAAATTACATGGATTAGGGTAAGAGAATAGAAAAAATAGAAAATGAACCCAAGAAATCTCTTCTATTGACAACATTTAGAAACAATTGCCATATTAAAACATGTTTAGGGTAGCCGTAATAAAATTAATTTGTTTAGCTCATAATTTTGTGTCCATATGAACACGCTAGGCAGTACTGGGTTAATAATCTATAGTTTTTTTATTAATATTTTAAGTATTCCTCTTGTAAAAAAATTTTTAGATGTGTTATTACAGTGTCACAGACTTGTAATAAAAATGGAACTATAGACATAACTGTAAACCTACTTTGATTCATATTTTACCAATACAATGACAATTAATGTTTAGTAAGCTTAATCTAATATCAGGGTTTCTATAAATATATAACGAGCATTAGATACGCCGCTTTCATTAGTATATTTACACTTGTAAATTGTATGTGTCTGTTTGTTCGTGCATCAAGCAAAAGCTTCTGAATCCAGCTTGAAAAAAAAATAGAAGTTTTAATCTAATCTTCTACGATGACAGAAGCTGGAGATATAACCTATAAAACCAAGTTTTTCACAACCAAGCGCAACCAAATAGGAAAGTGTACGTGAACAGAGCCGAGGGTATATAACTTATAAATAAACTGAACAGAATTGTGTAAATAAATAGTATTTTTTAATTTAAACATACCTTTTGGAGGCTGTTTTATTTTTTAATTTTTATTATATGCGAAGACAGAGAAAATAATATAGATTACTTATATAACTTCACCTGTTCCCGTAGAGAAAATCTTTCTGTTAAAGGTCACCTAAGACGTGCCAATTTTTTCAACGCCTGTCGTTCATGGCTGCTTTGATTAGTTCAAATTTATTAGTGATACTTTTCTACATTGTTTAAAGATTTTGTTCGCTGTTGCTACAATTAAAATTTATTTTATTTCACAAAATCCATAAAAATATAATAGTTACGTTATTTTCTAACTGGTCACACTGAACCAATTGACTCCTTGTAAACTGGAATATAGCAATATTAAACAATCGAGACAAACATTTATAGTGTAATTTAATTGCAAAGACCTAAGTTCAATTTTTATTTTATTCTTATATCCAATGAAGCTGCATTATCTAAGTCGTGTCATATGTTTGCTATTTAAGTTTAAAAATAAATAATAATTTCGTTTAAATAACGAAATTATTTAAACGAAAAGTACAAAAAAAATGTTTAAACAAATTTAAAAAAGAAAATATGCGTACATCCTACCTGGATTTTATTCAAACATTTAACGTCGCATTTAACGCCACCCTTCAATTCATAAAATTAAATAACTGAATAACAGTTATTTTTTTTTTATTGTCAACATAAACTAATCGCTTTCAGCGATAAAGTCAGCTATTATTATCACTGTTATTTTTATATTGTGTATATTTTTAGTGTGCCAATAAAGTTTTATCTACATATATTATCTAAATATGTTATTAGTATTTAAGTTTTTAAAATTATAAACGTGATCGCTCACTTTGACCATGTAAATAGCAGTGAAAAAACCATTCCCACGTCACTGAAATCATTAATGTCATATTATATTGTATACCGTTTGCTTTTGTGATTTATGAAAAAAAAATGAGAATTCCGTTAATATGTGATCTTATTAATGCATTTGCCAAATGTTACTTTCTCTATTTACCATTTAACAAGGTTAAGTTCAATAATAGCTGTTATAAACATCTGCATTTCTATACGTTTAATTTTTGTTTTTCTATAAGATTGCCACTAAATATTTTTAAGAGTTTCAACTGTAATAGTACCGGTATATTTTTTATGAATAATTACTTATATTACTTTTTCAAATGTGCATCGCCATGTTTGTAGACTGATTCACGTTCAGAATTATTATTTAGACCGTATAAAAACATGTTAAACATTTATCATACGAGTACATACTGTAGTCACTATACTAAACGAATAATTTAATTATTACACGACTGTTTTATTAGTCTACTAAATATGGTGTACTAATAGTATATTAGAATTAAGCCATCGTATGACTTGGTCGGATCTTTTAAAGTTCATGTATCTAAATTAGCTACTAAAAAAATAAAATGTGAATTATGTTCGAAAATAAATACTTAAAAAAATATTAATAAACAAGAACATATTTATTTATTATACCTTTTATACAAAACAACAAACATTTATTTCCTGAATGTTAATTATACAATCAAACTTCTAAACACATAAACTATGTTTTTAAGGGAATAATTATTATTTACCTAACATACAGTAAACCCTAGTAGTGATAGAAGTCCGCATTCCGTCATTTCTTCTTTATTCTGCTCGCGATCCACTCTAATCCTAAATGTAATCTGAAAAAGAAGTTTTATAAATACAGTAATGATTATACATTTCACGACGGATGAAGCATTACTTGAAGTTTTATTTTAACGTTTTATATTAGTTTATTGTGATGTTTAATATATAAATTTAGTGTTGTTTTGTGTATTAATCGTCAATAATCGTGAACAATATTGAAACATTGGAATAAAATAGTGATTACCATAGCCAAGTGACTGTACATATATTTTCAAAGAAATAGGCCTGCGGGAATTTTGTCTGGTTAAAGTGGTATTCGTCAGATTGACTTCAAAACTCCCAAGAATCAATAAAATGTGATACACCGATATCTTATTGTTAATTTAAAGAATATTATAAAACTTCAAAAATATATATAATTGATACTGGCAGAAATGGCGCGAATTCGCAGCCGATTGCCACTATAAAAGAAGGTTCAGCGGCAAAGCCCCTGCGTTTTATGCCAATTGATCCCAGATTAACCCGGTAGGGACAAATTTTGTGTGATGATTTTTTCATTGAATCCATTGACACAAGTATTTGTGCGGTACATCATCATACAGAGTTGCGTAAATTAGTGGAATTCCACCTCTACTAGCAACTTATAGCCAAATTACGCAACAGAATATTACACGGACATTATCACTGATAAGGTGTAATAAAAATGACAAGATTAGATCAATTTATTATAAAGGCATAAACCACACACATACGATAAAATATATTTCACATTCAGTACCTACTATAGAAACGCCCAGGAAAACCTACTTCGATCAAATCAACAACTTGTTTCAAAAAGGTCAAATTAGTAGCTTACTGAACCAATCAATCTTAATATTTATTGTTTAGTAGATTAAAAATATGTGATAGTGCCTCTAGAGACCAGTTTGGTATATACTACGATTCTGATACACCTCTCTAGCCTCATCCACATACATTTCATACACTCGTCAATTGAGGTACTACGAACTTAATTTCTTAAAACAAGTTGTCGATTAGATCAAGGTAGGTTTTCCTGTCATCTTCCGACATTTTCACTCACATTTGCCTGGTATATTCGTTTCGTCATTCGAATATCACTCATCCTTTCGAAATTACTAAACCAATTAGTATATTGCGCTAGATTATTGATACCCAAAGTGGTCTATATCGACCCCCAGGGGTCGACAATGACATGCAAGGGGTCCACGCCATCTGTCAAAAACGCATTTGAAGTTAATTCAATTTACAAAAATTTTATATTAACTACGCTTTGGGGGTCTACCTAAAAGTGAAAAACATTATACAAGTGATTTATAAGACGAAAAATTTTGAGGACCTCTGCGCTAGATAAACCAATACACAGATACCTACCCTTCGCCGGTGAGCGCACAACACGCCTGTATGTGCCACGGGTGATGCTTAATGGAAGTAAGATCTAACTGCTCGGAGATCTCTGCCGCTGTCATTGAACCTTTCACGTCCTGGAATGGATAGACAGGTATACAATTAACACTAAATTAATTAAGAGTACATTGGTGGTGTAGTATGGCCGTAGGTTCGATCCCGGTCTCGTACCGCTAAGTTACCGTTATTTCTTAATTATTACGGAATTATTTCTAATACATGTACGGTCTACATTGTAGACACAAATGTACTTAACGGAGAAGGAAACTTCGCATCTTCATAGGTGTGTGAAGTCTAGGAATCAGCACTAAGCCAACATGGTAGGTAAACTACGGCATAGTCCCCCCTCTCGATCAGGGGAGGTTAGTATACTCCCGTAGTGGGAACGAATACGGACGGGAAGATGGTGATAATTAAGATCATGTTAGAGTCTACCCTCATTAGGCCAGCGTGGTACTATAGCCTAAGCCTTATCATCCTATGACCTGTACCATGGCAGTCAGACAGTAGGGTTGATGTTAATGATCAGCCATAAAATTAAGATACCATTAATAATAATTTAGAATGAATAGATACAGTACGATACGACTCAAAATTTCCAACTACGTAGCCGGTCCCATAATGAACTGGCCTGATATAGTTCTACGCGACTTGTCGATACATGTTATGTTGCATCGAATTACATTTATAGTGTAATTTATATACGAACACGCATCGACATGAGAAGCGTAGTCTCAGTCTAGCAGTGGTTTGAACAACAAGAGTCGCGTATTTCTTCAAAATGTCGAAAATCGAGTACCGAAGCGTCATA
>WUAW01017653.1:36631-49113 GCA_017165845.1 Thaumetopoea pityocampa | reverse complement strand
GATAGACTCGATGCTTCTTTGATTCATTTGATTCTACTGTAGAAGCAGACATGAGAATCAATTCATCCTCATCCATCATGTGATGCTGTGGGTTTCAACAAGTAAAAAATAAGCTGTGATTTTTACCTGTTTATTAGCATAGACGAGAAGGCAGGCCCGGCTTAGTTCCTCATGTTTTAGCATTTGGTGCAGCTCTTCACGGCTTATGCTCAAACGTTGCCTGTCCGTTGAGTCGATGACCATTATCACAAACTGAGGAGATCAATCACAAAAATCTTCTGTCATAAATCTTCGCTACCTGCTCAAACTCTAAGGACGCGCAGCGTAAACATGAGTGCAACAATCTCATGATTAAAGTAAAAACATACTATTTCAAGGAACTCGCTTTGCACTAAAGTTTAGGGAAAACAGCAAATAGCTTTTATATGTTTAGTATGGTGATTATTTGTATTCACAGTGTCCATATGAATACAAATAATCACCATATGGTTCGTAATATTGGTGGGTTTGTGCATCGCTTTCTGATCTGGTGGTTCAAATCTGGCCGAAAACTGATGGATTTTTACAAATACTAACATTACTACTAAGAATTCCATCGTGTTTCAGAAAGTGGAATAGTTAAGCTACATTGGTGTGTGAATATCTCGCAGCAACTATGAAGGCTATAGGAATGACGTCAAGGGACGAACAAACCGCCCCTTAAATTAATTTGGAATAATTCTAATGAGCTGGACGACGTATCCCAGGTGTACATACTCAGACACAACTTCAAGAATAGAGCCCTCTAGGACTATTGGGTGGAGCGGAGTAAGAGCATTAACCATAATAACTTTGGTCTTACGCGTATACATTCTTAAGCTCACCTGTTTAAAAGCTCTATTGAGGTCTTGGAGCATTATGCTCAAGTCTGTAAGCGATTCTGCCATGGGTACTATATCATCGGCAAACCGAAAATTAGTGATGTACTCGCCATTGATATTGATGCCTAGTCCGTTCTAATCCGGAGGATTAAAGACATCTTCAAGAGCTGGGTAAATCCAACTTCGAGAAAGAGGTATTCGCAGAATCCAACTCGGCTAGGCAGCGTTCGGGAAACTACGTGACATCTTCTCGTCAAAAATACCGCAATGCCTTAAGACTAAGGTATTCAATCAGAGCGTATTACCAGTGATGACCTATGGATCTGAAACATGGCCACTGACTATGGGCCTCATAAAAAAGCTCAAGGTCACGCAGCGATGCAATGGAAAGAGCTATGCTCGGAATTTCCCCGCGAGACAGGATTGGAAATGAGATAATCCGCAAGAAAACTAGAGTCACCGACATAGCTCAAAGGATTGCAAAACTGAAGTGGCAGTGGGCGGGGAACATAACTCGCAGAACCGATGGTCGTTGGGGTCTTAAAGCGTTGAAGTGGCGACCCCGAACCGGAAAGAATAATGCGTGTAGACCCACGACTAGGTAGACCGATGATCTGGTGAAGGTCGCGGGCAATAGGTGGATGCAGGCGGCCCATAGTCGCTCTATGTGGCGATCATTGGAACAGGCCTATGTCCAGCAGTGGGCGTCTGTGGGTCAGTGGATGATGATGAATTCTAATGAGAAGAAGTTAACAGTTGATGGAAATTGAAACACGAGGAGATAACGCATGAGAATTCACACAGCGTGATTAAATAATTCGCTTTACGTAAATCTAAGAAATATAAATGAAGAGCGCAAAATGTAATATCGAACAGTCTCCAAATCCTCAAAAGAGATGCTCAGAAAGAACATCTCCGAAATGCCAGTGAAAACTCTACATTTCGCTGTCATAAAATTTCATATACTGAGAGTCATGAAGGTGTTACTGGAAAAGGACCTCCCATAAGCAGGAGGGGGGATTAGGCTGTATCTATCAAGCTGTATAATGCAACAGATGCCGGCCAAGCATGCATAGCATCTTGGAGATCACCTTAGATATGTCAATGAAATGACAGGATCATAGGAGACTGTTGCTTATTTAATCTTAGTGTATTTGGTTAGTTAGTTAAAGACTCCAACCAAGTGTGTGGACTGATATGACGATGATCATGTAAGTATTGTTGATCTGAATTTGTTACTGAATGACTTACGCTTAGATACTAACCCTATACCTAATTTAATTATCAGGGATGTTATGGAGCTCCATAACCGTAACCGAAATTATCGGATATCCGAAATCAAAATCTATCCGTAACTGTAACCAAATCTGTTTTGTTTTTGTATTTTTAATTAGATAACAATTAAAAATGAGTATCTATAATAATCGCATACGACTGATTGTATCACCAAATAATAACTTAGAAATAAAGTCAAACCATTACCTATTTACATTATACTTTTACAATTCCTTAAAAATCTTATAACCGTAACTGAAACTATCCGAAATTGACAGGAAATCCGAAATAATCTCATATCCGTAATTGTATCTGAAACGGGTGTAATATTATTCATATATCCGTATTCATATCCAGATCCGAAATTTCATATGCATAAAATCCCTGCTAATTATGCAATTAGAGCATGATGTCGAATTAAAAGGGCTGTTTACCTCACTATTGGTATAGTAAGTATTCCAAGCTGATCGTAGACTCTGCTGACCACCAAGGTCCCACATGACAAACCGTAATTTTTTCCATACAATCTCTTCTACATTGGAGCCGATTGTTGGCCTCGTATGTACAGCTTCTCCCAGCAATAATTGATAAAGTATTGTGGTCTTGCCAGCATTGTCCAAACCAACAAGTACAAGTTTGTGTTCTGTTTAACAAAAAGAATAATAAAGTTGATACTTTTCATCATAATAAATCTTTATTAAACAGCTTAAATACGATGGGCACCCAATGTACACCTGTGTAAAATTTTGTGAATGGGTGTACAGTAAAGAAAAGTATCTATCAACTTCTAATGAGATAGATAACCTTCAGAATGATAGATAAACTTTTATGTATATATTAGTATTTTATATATTAATTATATCTTTATTGTATTTTCATTTACTTTAGATTACACTTATTGCTTCATCTACTGCATTGTTTTTGCAGTACCCAAAGGTTTAGTAAAGAATGCCCTTGGCATTAAGTCTGCCTTTACATATGTATATATGAAGCGTAAATAAAAAATAAGTGTTATATATATAACACTTATTTTTTATTTACGCTTCATATATAAAAAACAACTTGTTTCAAAAAGGTTGAAAAGATGTATGGATGTATAAAAGGTGAGAGAGGTGCATCAGGATCATAGTATGTAGCAAACTGTGGTATCTGCCTACCCTTATAGGATACGGGCGTGAGTATGTATGTATATAAATAAATAAAATGACCTTCAGAATACATTTGGGTTCATAGGTTTTCTATTTCACAAAACCTAAGCTTCAGTCTCACTTAGCAAAATATGTATATAAACTAAAGCAGATTTACAATCAACATTAATGTAAAAAGGTGCTAACATTTAAACAACTGATATCTGTGTATCTTCTAGAAACCTACTGAGTTTAGGACCCAAAATTCATTGGTACATAAAGCAGGGTTACTACTGCTGCGCCAATCAGTCATTAATGTAAAAATATGTTAATAATACGAAATTATATTTAGGTTACATGATGCAGATGCCGATTCTTGTTGTAACAAAACTTAACTAAATTTGATCACTCTCTATCTTTTTCTAATTTCAAACGACAAAACGAGATGGCTACAATTTTGGTACTGTCAGTTTCGTTTACACACATCAAAATTAAAAGATTTAGATGCGCTTTGAGAAAACATGGACTAAAGATATGCAAAAACGCAACATTTTGCTCAACCCTTTGTTTGAAACGTAGGTTGGTACTAGCTATAAATGTTTGCTATCTCGTTTTGGCGTTTGACGTTAGAAAAGGATAGGGAGGGAGTAAATTTAAGTTCTGTTACAACAGAATCGGCACCAATGTCTTGTTTGAAGAAAAACTATATAACCTAGAAATTAATACCCAACCTAAACTAAAGAAAGCAAGAAAACCTGATTATCCATGAATATAATCAGAACAAAGCTACTAACAAATTCATCATCCAAATAATTACAACTAATATTAAACCTCTGGAATATATGGAAGAGTACATTTATCTAGGACAGGTCAGCTGACTCAAAGATTTCAAAGAAACCAAAAACACATGAAGAATGCCAGTGGCTGGGAAAAATATTAAAGGTTATGAAATTTACTGATCTTCACATAGAAATTGAGTCTTTAATGCCTGCATTCTTCCTAGCATTTCATATGATATCAAATCTTGGCTTCTTTCAAAAGACTACAGAAGTATGTTAAGCTTCTTCCTAGCATTTCATATAATAGCATATCTTGGTCTCTTTCAAAACACTACAGAACTATGCTAAGCCACCATTAAACAAAAAGGTATGGAAAGAAATGTAATAGGCATTATGAAAAATTATAGAAAATTATATAAAGTCAATACAGGAGTTACAGATATTTAAGATAGATCAAGTAAAATGAGAGATGGACTGCTATTATAAACTACCTTATATCCAAGACATGGCAAAAGAAAAAGGCAAACCAAATCATAAGATGGAAAAATGAAAACTAGTAATTTACAGTAGGTCTTAAATGGAAAAGAACTGCAAGAGTTAGCAAGTAATGGGAGCAGTTACCTTTGCCAGGACATACTAAAATCAGGAACATACTACTTAAATGATTAATCTTCTATATTAATTAGTTTAGGATAAAGAGCTTATTGATCTATTGTTTGATATTTAAATGAATATTATTTTCCTAATGTGCACTTTTTTGGGTAGACCCCCAAAGCATAGTTAATATAATTTTTTTTGTAAATTTGTTAACTTCAAATATGTTTTTGGTAGTTGGCGTAGACCCCTTGCAGGTCATCATCAACTGCTGAGGGTTGATATAGACCACTTTGGGTAATTACAACTTGTTTTTAAGAATTTTAAATATTTTTTCTCAAAAGTGATTGAATTGCCCCAAATGGAATCTTTAAAATATACTATAGCCACATGTCCTCTATTGATTAAAAATTATTTCAAGTCAATAAGCCTTTGTGCAACTAATATGCAGATTTACCCGTCTCTCATACTTGTTTACATGGCACCTTGGTCCTGTATCCATCTATAAAAGATGGGTTTCACATCCTGTTGTGATTTTTTTGGTATGATAAATGGTTAGATAAAATGATAGACAAAACTAAATAATAAAAATAAATATATTTTCAAATGTCTCACTTTTTTAAACATACATAAACATATATAATAAGATAACATCCTCCTTATCAGAAGCAATTTAAGAAATTCCATATTATAAAATTAGGCCACTTACGAATGTATTCTACTCGAGTCTTTGCCATACTTTTAATTTTGTTAAAGATCTGCATAATCTTATCAATAACCTTACCTTCATTACCAAACAAACTCCAAATCTTCGAAATGAGAAGGCCCATCACTGTAATTCTTTAAAGTTCAAATAACACGGAGACAAAAGATTTGAAGACGTGCTAACTATACATTGTGTACCAGATCGTAACTATTACCCTCAACGTACATTTATTATTAAATTAAGCCAGAATAGTATTATATATTATGAGGTGTTATAAAATTATCATTCATTTTATATAACTGAACACCGTACACGCTCTGATTCACATTAATATTTTACATAAATTGCACAGGAAAAAAAATAAATTCGTAAGGTTTTAAAGAAGCCAATTTTTTTATATTATTATGGCTTGATATCAAGACGTCGAGCGTACAGAGCAATGTTGCCCACAGAGTACATTTGTATATAGCAGGAGCCAACTAAAAAAAGTCCAGTTTCGGACTTTTTGGTTTGACTCCCGTTTGACCTGGTTCTTGAGTGTAATACAAAAAATTTAATATACGAATGTACGTAAATGTAAGATAATAAAATTAATAAAAATGATCCTTGGTTAAGTTTTTTCTCTGTCATCTCCATGTTCTTTATTTCATACTTTTCAACGTTGTTAACGTATATGAAAAACAAAAGTTCGTAAAAGGAGACCATAAAGTGAAATACATAATGTTCATGATATTAAAAAAGCGATATTATCTAAACGGGTAATGTGTTAACTCACAACATCTAAATAATCTTAATATCAACCATTAACCGATATATTATCTAACTTGAACAAAAAGACAATAACATGACACTGTTCTATTTAATTAACGGTCTATATTTGGTTAAGGTAACTAAACGGAATATGGGCGAGCTAATATTTTATTCACTTGGTTGATATTATCCATACTAGACTAGTAGTATCCACAGGTACTATCCTAATATAATATACTATAGTATATCCGCAGATACTAGATTATGTCAGTTAATATTATAGAGAAACTTAGGTAATATTATAATTAACATAACGTATAAATAATATTTTGTTTGACGGTTGATATTATTAATTGATATACTTTTGATTTCTTGCAAAGAAATTGATACAATCGTGTCATTTTATGCCAATTTTAATTGCAGTATTTCGCCCATTGGATGAGTAATAAAACCCATCAGTCTAGTTACACCCTAAAACCCAATTAAGGCCTAAATTACCCGAATTTGGGCAGCTATACCCGTTTTAACAACGTAGGAGGAAAGTAAGTCAAGCTCTTATTGTGATATTGTCATATTATGTGTCACTTTGTTCACCTTCTTATTAAATGGTTTTACGGCATCGAACACAATATTTTGTGTTCGTTGTTTTACGGCTTTGGATCCTTCGTCCGTTTTGCCTCATAGTACATTATACGTACAATAAACACAAGAAGTGTTTATTGTATGTATGTATATAGGGAATTTTGGCGGCAAGCCGACGGATGCATCACCTATTGTATTTTAGATTAATTTAATATATAAATTTGATCTTTTGCTTATCAACCGTTAACACATTCTCATGAACAATTATTATATGTGTGAAAATTTATGTGAAATATTGTAATAAAATTGCGATTATATAAAATGCAATGATTACCAAGACATTAGGCCTACGGAACTTACCTCATCAGAGTCGTATTTTTCGGACTGACATTAAAACACCCAAGATACAATAAAATATAAAACACTAGCAATTTATCGTTAACACAAATAAATATAATTTGAAAAATTATTAATATCCTCGACACTGGCTGAAATTTTTTTAATAGCACAAATTTAATGCTGATATTCATTATTAAAACAGAAATAGTGTGCAATAAAACAATAAGTGTATGAAATTAAGCAGACGCAGGGATTAACCAATTCTGCAGTGGTTCTCAGACTATTAAAACATTTTTTTTCAAAGTAACCAAATTTACCGTTTGTGTTTTGTGTTAACTTGTATTAAAATCATGCGCGTATAAAAGGAGGGGGAGGGGCTGCCCACACCAGGATGTTGAGTTAAATACCGATTCGAAATATTTTAAGTTCATCACATTGCATTTCGGAGGCCAGGCCTCCCTGGAAAATCGCCCTAGATACGCCAATGATTAAAGTCATAGTGACGGTTTTTAATGTCTAAATTAATTTTCTACCATCGCTGAAGGCTTTCAATTGGCATTTAGTTACCCACTTAAAGTGCTATTCATCTATTATTTAATGGTAAGTTCGCCAAATAGAATAAAATAAAATAAAGTTCCAGTGTATCACATTTTATATGAAAATAAGCTTTGAATATAATAATTAAAATAAAATATCCATTTACTTTAAAAAAAAATTAAAAAAAATTTACAGCTATATAAGTTTCTAAACATTCGTATACTAATATCAAAAAATATTGAAAATACTACCCATCCATTTAGTGAGAGGAAACATAATATTCAGATGTCCAAAAAGTAATATTTTGGAATCAAGTCTAAAATTTACGTGTTATCTAATATATCAAATATTTCGAGGCGCTTTTTGGCAATCCCGGCTACTGTGTGGCTCAGCAACACTAACAGTCTTCAAACTAACTTCAAGACTTGAAACTTCAGGTATATAGAGCTTAAAATTCAATATTAAAATCTGGTTTAGTAATCTGGATAGGTAATATAAAAATCACATGAAACTAAAAAACAGAAAATGATTATACATTTCTATTTTTATTAAGTAAAAATACATTTTTAATATACAGTGTTTTTAAAACAAACTAAAAATTTAAAAATATTCTTTACACGCCTTACTTCATCTGTTGCACCTCACATTTTTCGTTTTAATCATCCCCATAAGTTGAATACATACAATTCTTACTCGTTACTCGCCTATTCGTCCACTCAAGCTCAATATTCATTCCAGAAACAATCTACTTCTTCAGTGTCCTCTCATGGCTTCTGTTTTCTTAATACTTCTTGTTCAGTCTGTTTTTCTTTGGAAGACATCACCGCTTGAAATGTCTACCAAGCGTTATTCATTCGTAAACAAGTTTCGGAAATTTTCATTTCAATTACCTAACTTGAAATGGCAATCATCTCAGTTATTGTATATACATATACGGTGGTTGTATATACATATATTGTGTAGACATGTGTATTATATTTTAATATTTATTAGTGTATACGTGTGCTTATTTATTAAAGTCAGTATCGTGTTTTTGTCGTTCCTACCAATCTATCCATACAATTTCAATTGCTACACTTATTTCATGTTTTCTCTAAATAACTTATAGTTGATTGGTAGAAAAGGTATGTATATATATCGAGTATAAGTAAATCTATAGTGTATGAAGTAGATTCTGGCTAATAAAAGTAGAGACCGGTATTATTTGCAAACTTTTTATAAGATGAAAACTTTGCAAATATTATTAATAATATTAATATTTTAGTGATCCAACGTTCAGAAATTCTCCCTTGATATCAGAGTGTTTTTAGCGGTAAAAATATAGGAAAACAATAAATTAATAAATAAATAAAAATTTATAATAATGAAACGAATTTATATACTTGATTATACCATTACCGTTATTTTTTTATCAACTAAGTTTCAACTTCATTAGATTCTGCACGATACATCATTTATTGGTTTCATAAACAATAAGAGAAATAAAATCATTTTTTATATACTACCAAATATAAATTAAATTATACACACTATTATACATAAAATATTTTGCGGAAATAGACAAAAAATTATTTAAATTTAGGGAAATTTCCCAAAAAAACGGGGTGAATCAGAATCCATCAATGACATCACTAATATTATTACATTTTTACAAGATACCAAGGTATTCTTCTAATAATGGGGCTGCCGTACTGATATTTTTTTTATTTGTCGCGCTTTTTCAGACTCATTAGCCAGACTAATGTATAAAAAAAAATACGATTGAGGAAAGCCGCTCTATGTGATGATATTATGTGTCCAGTGGTCGATGTCTATGGGCTGATATGATGATTTACAAATTAATGCCAAATAATTAAGTATTTTAAAAATAAACTCGTAATGTTGTTAACTCCATTGGAGGAAAATTAATAAGATTATAATTAAGCATTGAAATACCATCGCTAGTTCCCGGAAGATTCGTTTGATATACCGCTTTTACACTTCGTAGTATTTTGTCTATTGAAAAAGAACTATCACCATTACAACGAAGATTTTCACTATAATTAATTTGGCACGAAAAACTGTGTCTATGCAAAATCATAATAGCGGAATCTGAGGTCTGCTTGTGTAGAGTATTTTTATTTATTATAGTTCTGTAGTTTAAGACCGACACATCGCACGGGAATGAAGATTTTATCAGCGGTAAAAAGGCATAGTGGCTGAATTTCGACTGATTTTTGTCGACTATAAATACATCTAAGAGATAATTTAAACTATTAGCAAGAAAAATAGACGATGCACTAGGCAATACTAAGTCGTCTGGTGTCCAATGATTATCGCTACTATGAGGTTCTACTATATTCTCCAATAATAAGAAATGTCTATGACGAGTTTCACTGCTATCTGCAAGCCCCTCGTTAGTTCCACGTCCATCATTAAATAGAACTCTCCTGTCTAAAACGACAACTATTTGACCTTCTTGTAAAGCAGTGACTCCGTGCGCATGATCTGTGATCAAAGTCAAACGGTTTCTTTGGTCCTGTATGAATGCCATAGTTGTGATTGGATAAATATTAGATTCTATTCGTCTACTTATATTTAAAATTCGAGCTGTATATTGAAATCCATTGTTATCAGTAAATATTTTCGGTAGGATTCCATTTTCAATATCAGTTTGTATTGATAAAAATAATTCAAGATCGCGATACTTGGGAGTAACTTCGTAATCTACTTTACTCTCTATGGATATAGCTTTTGATAAAGGACTGTTAAGAAGATTAAACATTTTCACAGTGTGTTGCAACAGACGACCGTATATTGTACTCATTTCAGTGACCACTTGCCCTGATATAATTATAGTTATCTTAGATTTCTCACCTAATCTGTATGGGTGTAAAATATCGTCCAAAGGTTTGCTTACGTTCGTATTAAACAAAAACATTCCCGAGTTTACGTTAGAATCCCGAAACGCGCCATAGTCTAACGAGATTACTTTTTCCGTATTAGATACTTTATCAATAACAGTTTTTAGGAATCCTGTATTCTCATCGAATATAAGTCGATATTTATAATTTTCTAATTGTATATCACCAGATTGTACTGGATGAACGTTGAAAGGAAATGTGGCCTCGTCAGTTGTAACATCGTCAACTTTACATGACGTACAATATAGTGTAGCCGCATTCTGGGACGCGTCATACGTTTCTTTTATTTTAAACAGTTCCAATGTAAAAGGTGGCATAACGATAACGAAATAAATTTTAAAAAATCTTCTAGATATCATGATTAAATTATTTGAACTATATTTCCAAACTGGATTTATCTGAACTGTTATGTCTTTTTTGTTGTGATCAACTATTCTAATGTTGGAATATCTTGTTATAAGCTCCACTATTTCTGTCCTTTCGTAGCTTAAGGAATTGTAAAAATAAATTTGATCTCCTGGGCTAACAGTTCTGAAATTAGAAGTGAACTCCCCATCTCGATAAACATATTTTTGTAAATAAAGTGTACCTTGGTTAGGTTTTCCACTAAGAAAACTTGCAGATATTTCTTGTATGTACCAGCAATCTTTAACAGTGTTTAAAATTAGTCGATGAACGTATTTTAGTGCATACGCCGTTACTGTACCGCTAATTACATTGCGATCAAGCAAGCGGGCTACAGTTTCCCTAGATTTTATTAAAAGCTCAAAAATGTTTGACACGTTGTAATCCCTAAACGAATTTAAACTTAATGCAAATGTGAATAAAGTTTCAGTTGTACGCAAAGTGGATTGGAGTCGTCTCATTAAAATTTTTATCAGTGGCCTTGATGTGTAAAATCCAGTCCAATACGCTGGACTACCAGAACTTACGTCAGCGAAATTCAGAAAATCTCCTTTAAGGGTTGGAAAATTTTTCTGCTTCTCAGATATAGTACTAAAGTAATCTTTAGGGGTACCAAATTCAATAGTTGCTTTATAAATATTTTTATTAATGTTAACAAAGTCAGCTATTTTCTGATAGTTGTTATATTGGTAATCAAATTCAGATTGCATTTCATAACTATACGCCCTCCCTAATGGAGCAATAATAATGTTGTGCGAAGTTATAGTTCCAGTTTTTGAATATTGTTCAAGGAGTGTTTCCGCTTTTTCTTTGACATTATAGGAACTGATATCTGGATTACGATTTGATTTTGCGAAATTGTATTCTGTATTGCAAATGACTCCGTTTGGTCCACAAGCTTTGAAACCAGCAGAGTTAAATTGCAGGTAGTGTGTTAAAACTGCATGTTTAGGGTACCGATCGTGTCCAATTTTTTCTAAAGCATTGTTAATTATAGACGGGATAAATTTATTAGTATCCCAATTCTGGATCCATATAAAGTCACTATATTGATATTCGGCTAGATATTGTTCCCACGAATAATGTAGATTTGTAAAGATTAGTTGTTGAATATCTGATGCAGATAATAGATATGCCATTGTAGGACTATGACTGACACTGTTGGTGAGCCAAGCCACTTTAGGAATGTAGTTGAGCTGATCTTTTAGCCACTGATGGCCTGAAACAATTTTGATATGTAACGATAAATTATAGTGAAACGATTTCGATGACATTACACAAATACTTTTTAAATAGGTACCTTCTATTAGTTGATGTACAATACCAAATATATGAGTTATGCCTTCATCTGGTTCAACCCAACCTCCAGTAGTTATCTCCAATCTGCCAGTTTTTAAAAGCTTTCGAAACGTCTGAAAGTAATTTTAACTATTAATTGTATTGTCGGGCAGTTATAAGCTTATAAGCTTATAACTGCCTTATAACCTTATAAGCTTATAACTGCCTTATAACCTATAGGTTGATGGATATTGCGCAATATACACACACACATATACACACTCACGCCTTTTTCCCTGGCTCTCCGGCGGGAAATCGAACCCCGGTCTCCCGCGTTTCAGGCGGGT
>WUAW01017653.1:17999-36369 GCA_017165845.1 Thaumetopoea pityocampa | reverse complement strand
GATACTACTATCTTGGAAGGAGTGGGAAGAGACAGTAGTAGCTCGGGGGGCCGGGGTCGCTTACCCGTATAGTTAAGTCTATTTGCCGGACAGACTAAAAGACTAAGTACTCCCTGACCTTTCATGTTATTTAATTTATTAATTACAGTCCGGTTAAATCGGTTGATTTATACCTATACAAAAATAAATATATAAGCTTGCGGCCTCCAGCGTAAATAAGTTTTTAAAAATACTATTTACAAGTATCATAAACGATGTTTTTTGTTTCGATTTTTCTTGGTTTTTTTATATATACGGAACGGTTCAGTACGCGCGCGGCGTTCGTTGATTTTGTCCAACTAATTCTTCTGCTACCCTCCCTTTCCCACACACGTGTACTTTTAGGAGGGTAGATTAGGAACTTTTGGAAAGGAAGGGATGATGAAGATTGCGCGATTTAAAATTTCGCGCGTTCGGCGTCAACATCTTTTTTTTTTGTGATTGAGGGTAGTAACAACGTTGATGGCGGTAACACGGTGATGAAGTATATCATTTTTGTTTTTCATAAGGTTGTTTGTTGTTCAATGCAGGGGTGACCAGTTATAGCGGTAGGATTTATGACCCATGATGACAATGACGTCATAATTCGTTATTCTTAATATTAACTGCGATTATGTATCTTTATTCAATGGTCACGTTACTTGCCATTTGTAATGTTTATCATATTCAAATATAAATTAGCCTGTCAATTTTTTTTATTCTTACCGCTTTACTTTTAGCTGTTGCAGTTTTCCACCATTCGCTTAAGTGAGATACTTCATTCCAAGTGAAAGTGAGATTATTGTAAAATTGGAGCTTTTTGATCATATTGGATAATATCTTGATAACTGTATCATTATGGTAATGCTCAAATGTTCTTTTCCATATGGAGTCAACGTGGACACGTGGTATGAGTATAACCTGAAAAAATAGGAAATACAGAATGTCCAGAAATGGTAAGTGCTATTTGCTGTCGCAATTACTGAGAGACGCGCGGGCGCAGGAGCGGGGAACGTATATCATCTAACAGCTGACCCCCTAGCCAAGTTGACTTTCTACAATCATTAACACTAATAGAAACAAAAAAAAATGTATTTGAAGGTTTTTTCTGATCGATAAGTCACTTAGACTTATTAATTAGATATGTCATTCCAATACTTTTTCGTTTTTTTTAGCGTTAACGATTGTAGAAAGTTAACTTGGCTACGAGGGGCAGTTCGTGGAATTTTTAGCAGCGATGGAGTCGTATACGAAGACATTTTGATAACATAATTTTTAGTAAATGGTTCTCCGATTACACTAATTTGCAAATCAATAAATAATATTCACGACGGATTTTTCATTTTCATTTTATTTTGCTTTATAACTGCACTCACCCATTTCTGGACATTTAAAAGTATTGTTTGAATCTAGCCATTATTAGAAACTCTATGATGGTTGTTAACATAAGAAATGGCCTCTTTCTTATCTATCTAGTGGAAATGCCTGCTGCATACAGTCACAATAAGAGCTTGGGTGCATCAATTATGTGGAGCTTTCACCCACTAAAACTACTCTACATTATCCTATTTTCCCGACAGAAGCCCAACGATCACTGAAGTCCTGCTAGAGTAATATTTCCATGATGAACATGTGTCCCCCTGTCTTAATATGTATTCTACTAACCTTTAAAGGCGGCCATTTTGGATTCCTCAATAAAGATTCGTAACGACTGTCAAAAATAGTATTCCAATAACGTTTCTTATGTATCCAAGGTGGCTGAAAAACAAGTTCTTTCATTTATTTAACATTTTTTATATTAAATTTGACTCTCGAAATAAACCCTAATAATACATACTTCTATATCAAATTCGCAAAATTTTTCCTGTGCATCTATATCGGCTTTAACTTGTTTTATTACATTGCAGGCAAATGGACCTTTAGATGCGTTATAACTATAATCTGAAGTAGCCAAAGGCAATCCTTCCAGCAAAAAATCAGCCTTATTAATGTTCGGGTCCGATTCCCATTGATTGTTAACATTCTGCCTTACCACCTCAGCCGGCCGTTTAGTTGTAGCAAGCGCTGGCATAAGAATACTTTTCACTTGTATAGAAGAATTTTCTTTATAATTATTATCAATGATATTAGGTATTACAATGTTTTCTCTGCTGTTGGAGTTATGTTCTACACTTTGTAGTTCTTGGTCTTCAATAGGTGGAAAAAAATTAAATGTAGGATGGTTATTTTCATTGGATGATGATCTTATTTTACTTATGTTACTATTGATTTCCTGATGATCAAAATTTAAATGATTATCTGCATTAAACGGTTGTACATATTTGTTTAAGTTTGAAGAGGTATTTAGAAAAAATGTATTCCTTGTTAATCTTAATTCATTGGCAATATTATTACTATTTGATATTTTTATCTGTGAATACGTAGATTTAGTTTTAGTAGTATCTAAATTTGAAAATATTTTTGATACTTTAGGCCTTTGCAGTCTATGAAACGTCTTCATTTGAGCAAAACCAGGAAATATAATTTCGTTATCTTTAACTGGACGTTGTTGTTGTTGAGATGAATTTGACCAGATCATATCGGATCCACTTAGCCCACTGAAAGGTCTTTGTACCATTTTCGATTGGTTTCTTATTATTTTTCTCAAAGCTGTGGAATAAGTAGGTGCACATAAATAATTTCAAATTATTTCTATTAATATAGCCTCATTAAAAACGAGACAGACTTACTTTTTTCATGGCAATAATTTTTTGATGTGCCCAGAAGAAGAGTAAGAATGATACCACACACACGAAGTCTACAGTACATTGCTTCAATTCAACTAAATTGGAGAAATCATTACAAGGGGATTGTTCGCACATAAGTTTTTCAAAACATTACATTGTTTTCAGTTGGTCTCGTAAACGCTGCTGTCTTCCAGATATTGTTGACTAAAACACGATATTATTACGCATACGGAACTAGTTTTAATGCGTACGAATTGTCCTTTGATCCTCTATCATTAAGGAAGCAATGTGTCCCGATTATAGAAAAATTAGGCGACCATTTATTTCTTTGTACTTGGTGCACAACGACACCTTCAGCTCACATTCAATACATTTTATGTCACCTGTCTGTAAATCATAAACTTATTTTCTCTCCACTATCGAATTTATCTATCATAAAGCATCAATCCAAGCGCCGTTCTTTCTATTCATTATTAAGTTGGCAGATTCTATCTCAAATAACGCTCATGGATAGATAGTTGTCCGTGCATGCAATCCATAGGTGATTCAATGCCTAGTTCTAGCTCAAGCTATACATATATAATTCGTCGGTTTTCACGAATAATTTTTTCAACTGATTGAACATTTTTTAAACGTGGTAGGAGACCGATCTAACTTCGATTTATATTCAGTTTAACTGTCCTCTTGTCTAAAGGTTGTAGCTAAAGATTTAGAACATTATGGCGGCTTTAAACCTTTTTAGTCTTAATAAATCTTTTCATGAAAATCACGTCGAACTAAAAATCTCTGAAAAAAAATCGATTTAAAAGGTTTATTTAATGAGAGATTTGAGATTTATTTAATGTTCTATTTTCGATTTTCTTAGCAAATAACCTACTTTTACAATTGGGTATAACTTGCCAGTGTCAGACAAATGAGTAAAAAGTAATTTAATTTCTTTTGGCATGACTCTCGTACATCTACATATAAAAAAAATCAAGATAGATTGAGTCTTGACTTTTATATACATATATAGGAATATGTGTTGACTTGTTACTCCGAAGAACGTAATTATTACGCATTTTAAACATGTGATTGCGGTTACCTACCGTTACTTGTAGCCATATAACCGGCCAGCGTTCACTATTTGTCGACTACTATTCGCTTATTTAAAGCACTGCTATTCGCATATAACGGTAGTACTACTCCCCATAGCTTGTTATCTTCGCAAATGCTCTATGCTCCATCGTTAGATTATCTGAACATTGTGGAAAATTCTTCTCGAGAGCAATGACTTGGCTTAAAGGTCTAGTTACCAAGCCATTAAATGCTACAAAAAAAAAAACACTCTTCTCGTCGCGCGAGTATTTAAATATATTTTAAGTGTTTTTACTCAAAGAAAAAATTTTAACTGTTCTTACTCTTAAAATACGTAACTGAATTCGTTTTTCAAAATGACTCTTTTGCGCATGTGCGAGGATCATGCATGAAGTTAGCACGGACTTCTCAACTAATATACATTCAAAGCATGGCCAGGATGACTTTATTGATCCATCGGATCCCACCCCTACATTTTCGCACAGCGGTTTCACCCTCCTGATTCGTCTCACAACAGTAAAAAATTACTGTGATACTGTGTTACACCAATGAATCTTTTTTCAATTTAAAATATGGTAAGTGGAATTCAACTGCACATTTTCTATGTAAATATTCGGTATTTACTATTTTCACTGTATTGTTAGTAGCTATTTCTATGCACTTCTATACATGTTCACATAATTGATCTAGATCAGTTAGCTCTATAACGAAAGCGGATATTTAATTATAGGAATAGAATTATGAGCTTGACAATATAACAACGAGCTCGTACAAAATATTAAGTTTTTTTGAAAGAAAAAACTTATTATTTTTTATTTTCCAATACATTGGAATATTTTATTTTGGTGTCATTTTATCATAGTATAACAATTCCTCAAATATAATTCATAGTTTAAATTGTAAGAGTTACCTGCAATAGATGTATAAGTATTTTAAAAACTAACTGGCCGATATAATTCCGCTTAATATATTTGCAAGAATTACTTTAAAACAGGTATTCTGATTTGTTTTATGGTTATAAGCCAAAAACAGGTGTCACAATATATGTGTCATCATCATCATCATCATCTCAGCCCAAAGACGTCCACTGCTGAACTTAGGCCTCCCCCAAGTATTTCCAGAAAGGTCTTGCACTGCCCTCATCCAGCGGCCTCCCGCAACCCTAACCAGGTCGTCAGTCCACCTTGTGTAAGACCTGGCCACGCTTCGCTTTCCAGTTCGTGGCCGCCACTCCAACACCTTGTGGCCCCAAAGGCCATCGGCAATCAGAATCAGAAATGAAGAGATCCGTACACGAACAAGAATAACTGACATAGCGCAGCGTAGTAGTAGGCTGAAGTGGCAATGGACAGGGCACATATATGTGTAAATTTATTTATTTATTTACACTTTATACACTAATAGTATACGGATGGACTTAATGCTTAAAGTATTTTCTACTAGTCCACCTTTAGATTCTGAATTAGACATAACATAAAATTATCTTCTCTATTTAATGCGGTATTGTTATTCGCTGTTTTACGATTATAGAAAACAGCACCAACTGTAATTATGAAGTAACTGCTTAACCTCACTTTTCTACATATTGCGATTGAAATACTTAGTCATTATCATCATATCAGCCCACAGACGTCCACTACTGGACATAGGCCTCCTGCAATGATCGCCACACTGAGCGGCTATGAGCCGCCCGCATTCACCGATTGCCTGCGACCTTCACCAGGTCATCGTCCACCTAGTTGGGGGTCTACTCGTATTACGCTTTCCGGTTCGAGGTCACTAGTCCATCACATCAAGACCCCAATGTCCATCGGTTCTGCGAGCTATGTGCCCCGCCCACTGCCACTTGAGTTCTGCAATCCTTTGAGCTACCTCGGCGACTCTAGTTCCCCTGCGGATCTCATTACGGATCCTGTCTCGCAAAGAAATTCCGAGCATAGCTTTTTCCATTGCTCACTGCACTACTTAAAGTATGAGTAATGGTAAAGTAAGAGTGGCACCAGCACCAATATCAACTCATCTACGGTCCCGCTGAAGGGCGCGGATTTCTTCTCAGGATAAAAGGGATTAAGCCAGTGAAGGCTTCCCCACCACGCTGTTATAATGTCTGTTAGCAAGCAGACTTCTCACGCCACCGAGAAAATCTCTCAGGCATGTATATCTATGAACGGCCTTTAAAAGATTAATATTAACACATTCACTGACTGTCACTCGGATCCGAGTGTGGCCCAAGTACCGCCCACTCGTATCAGAGCGACTAAATTTAACAAAAAAGACATTTTGGTTCTCGAGATTTGAATTTACTCAAATAAATTTATAATACGTTATAAATAGTATAATTTCATCACAAGAGCATTAACGCGTTGCTTTTTGAATTATGTAAATATCATTTTTAGTTTGGTTTTTATGAGTTTTTTCCTAAACCCTAGTAAATTCGTCAAATTCGTCCGGTTCCAATACAAAGTCGTTATTACAAAGTTATTAGAATAGTATTATTACAATAGTAGTAGTCGGTTATTACAAAGACACCTATTTTTCGCCCGGCAGTGAATGTATTAATATATTCCAACGAGGACAGATGATTTTTTACCATTATGATGAAGGGGGGAGATTAGATCGTAGTTTACCACGCGGCTGGCTATGGGCTGCGGATAACCATTTTGATACATTGAACGATCGTAGCAGGTGGAAAGTGTCTCTGTCCGGTGGTCTCTGTCTACCGGAATGGGAAAGAGGCGTGACTGTGTGTATGTAGTATGTACTATGTATGGTCTCTGCCTACCCTTATGGGATATCAGCGTGAGTGTATGTATGTTTACCACGTTGGGCTAGTCCCCTCCTGATGAGGGGAGGTCCGTGCCTCTGTAGTATGAACGTATATGGACTAGGGATGATGTTAATCATTATAATTGATATAACAAATGAACACAATTAGTCATTTTTATGAGAGAATTATAGGAATTAAAGCAAATAAAAAACATGTCTTCTAACCTTTCAAACTATATCTGCTTATGAACACGTGAAACTTAAATGAGACTTAGTTTAATACTTTACGATGTTCGGTTACCATGTAGGTATAGACAGAATGAGCTTCTAATATTTCGGCTCCCATGGTCATATATGAGCACACCCATTATGTTAATAATAACGTCAATTATATCATCATTATCACTCCGTTGAAGTTCATTGCTGGACATGGTCTTATCCTTAAAAAATAAAGATTAGCTGTGCTATCAAAATATATAGGATCAGGTAAAATTAACCAGGTAACTCAAAACGTATCTCAGAATCTGGAAATTTCTTCGGAAAGAATACAGTTCTAACGAGATGAACAATATTTTCAATGTACACTTACGTGTTTATTTTTGCAGGAGCCGAATGTAATGACGAATTCTGGTCTTTTGGAATGGGAATTATCTTTGCCATCAGACCAGATAATCTCCCATGGATGGTATCACGGCGCACTTAGTAGAACTGCTGCCGAAAATCTTCTTCAGCAAGACCGAGAATTCCTTGTCAGAGATTCCTCATCACAGCCAGATAACTATGTGCTTAGTTGTCGATCCAACGGGCAACATCTTCATTTTGTTATTCAACGAGTGCGTCTATATATTATATTACATAGTATCGATTCACACATCGCCTATTATCGATGCACACATTCAACTTTGCCTTATTCAATTTGCACAACGCACTGAATACAATTCCAATAGTGTATTCGATAATAATGACTAACATGGGTAAAACATAATTATTTTCAGATTGTGGTGCACCCAGACACTGTTTACGAAAGACACCAATATCAGTTCGAGGACGAAGCTTATGATACCGTACCTGATCTCATCACCTCTTATGTAGGATCTGGGAAACCAATATCAGCTGCCTCTGGTGCTAGGATTCAATACCCTGCAAATCGCATGTCACCTATATCGAACTACATTCAAAACAACGACATGAACTCCGCCGCATCGCCAGTGGGAGACGCATCGTATGGTAACCCGTACAGTTTATATAGTCACTTCGCAGCAAAACCAGGAATGCAGTTACGAGTGCCTCTAAAAAAACAAAGGTCACATTCATTAACTCCTATCGATATGGGACAGCATGTAAGTCACGGTAAGAGCGCCAGTGCCGATGGAGTTATCCAAAGTCAGACAAGTAAACAAATGAAGAATTACTATAGCGATTCAAATTCAAGTTCTAGTAGTATGTGGGAAGCGAATCTGCCAACAAGTCCACCGGCGAAACCAGCCAGATACGACGGGCCAAAAGCAGATGACAGAAGATTGGAACTACAAAGACATTACCACGTTTCAGGTTCCGATTCAGGAAACGGATCCGGGGATTCCACTCAAAGTTCCGCTCACAGTGATCCAAATAAATCGAGAATAGAATCAGATTATAATTTGGTAACACCGACAATAAAACAACAATTCGATTACGATCTGACAGAGGCTAAACTTTTGCAGACTGAAAATTTGGATTACGTAGTCGAATCGAGGATAAATCTGGAAAATTTTCAATCCCTAATCATACAAACAGGGTTATCGAAACCGTTGGAGTCAGAAACACTGCATACGATCAAACTGTTGCTTAGAACGTCTGGACCTCGAATTTTGGCGAATCATTTGACAAAAGTAGATTTATATTTTCTATTTGAGGATGCTATTCAAATTGAAGGTCTTGATAAAACAGCATCAGGGCTAGAGTTTTTATTTTTACCTCAAGGCAGACCTTTACGATTAGATGTTGTAGAAAGGTATTTTATTTCCGAATTTGAATTTATAATACGTTAGATAATACGAAACATAATGCTAAGCCCTAATGCGATCATTCTATTTTCAGAATCGAGACATTCAGGCTCTTAATAGCGGTAACAATACTGACTTGTACGACAGACAGACAACGTGCAGACACCATTAACGACTGGATATCACTAGCAGTGGAAACAAAAACTGCTCTTGGTAATTTATATGGATTCTCCGCTATCATGTTTGGACTGTGTATGCCACAGGTACGAAACATTATCGCAAAGACCTCTAATTATATATTATAAATCTGTCCTTACTTTTATTAGACTTTATTACATATTTTTAACTACTGTGTCTAATATTATATCTGAAATGCCTTAACGTCATTTATTTTTTTTTTGTTAATTCGTACAAGCGTGGTCAGTATAAATAATTACTGATTACTATTTATAATAATGCCGTGTCGTACTGGCATAACAATAGCGTTACTTCATTTTTTCCAGTGGATGTTATGTGTAACAGGTGTAGGATGTACCAGGATATTGAGCAATAGCGTTATCCTACATACATCCATCTTCTCGTGGAATTTCACAGCAATGAAATTCAGCAAGACATTGGTTTACTTATTAATAAGGAGGAATTTGACATAATCTTCACGCTCGGCAGGCGGTTTGAAGATCGCAATGGATTTTAAATGTATAACAGGGTAACGCTGCTGCCTGTAACTATCCTGGTGCATCACTTAGCTGGTTCACGCAGCACCTATAAGTAGATATGGAATGACGCTATGATTATGACACACAGTAAAATTTAATAATAACAGGTCAGGGAGTACTTAGTCTTTTAGCCTGTCCGGCAAACAGACTTAAGTACACTGGTAAGCGACCCCGGCCCTGCGAGCTACTACTGTCTCTTCCTACTCCTTCCGAGATAGTAGTATCCTATATCATATAGTCCTTCACCTAAATTCCATATTCCTTTCTCAATACACCTTTCCTACCTCATCCTCTTTCGTTTCCTTTCCATTAAGCCGTGGGAATGCAATGAAGAACTTTAATACTTTTGAACATTACAAAATGGCGGCGTCGTGGTTCGCCACCCGACACGTTTCATTGCCCGCGGAGGCGAAATGTGGGCTGCGGACAGGTACTTTGCTACATCAAACGATCGTAGCAGGTGAAAAGAAGCGGTCTCTGCTTACCCCAATGGGAAAGAGGCGTGACTTTATGTATGTAGTATATACTATAGTCTCTGCCTACCCTTATGGGATATTGGCGTGAGTGTATGTATGTATGTATGTTAATAATAACCAGTTATTATTAATGATTACCAATTAATCATAGTAACGATAACATATTTATATATAATTCGGAATTGTTAAAATAAAATATTATAATTTGCGGAAGGGTTGAACTTAAACATTTTATAATACTGTCTATAGTTATAATATTGTCGACAGTTATTAAATTCAAATATTCGCCGAAACTAGCGTCAATAAACTCAGTATAAAACTAAGATATTATATGTATTTTTTTTTGTTCCACGAAGATCGAGTGCTTGGAAAACGCCTGGAATATCTTGCGACGTGACTACACTGACAATGCGTTTATGTTTGAAGCAAAATTGCGACCGTGTTTCAAGACTATGAATGAAGGCACAAATCCATTGCCCCCCAACACTACAACTCCTTATATACTGCCACCGGTCTTATGTTTCCATTTATTTGGTAAGTGTATAAACACTTCGGAGACATCGCAGATCGCGCGACAACCTACAGCTACTTTTTAATTAGGTATACTTATTAATCAAAGGGATCTTATCTATTAATATAATTATAAAATTGTTAAATGTCGAGTTTCCAAAAATCAAATATATTTAAAAGCAAACTACTCAAATCCACTAATTAAGGGTCTCTGAAATCAAATCCCTCGATGTTTGTTCGGGGTTCACGTAAAATACTGCGGGTAGATTTTGGTCAAACTATTACAGTCTTAAAGGTACTATTCCGATTTAAATACTGCGGTATATATAATCAAAATCGGTCCACTATAATTGAAGATACAGCTTGATCCCTGATGTAATAGCCGCCGCTAGTGGTTATCAAACAACAAATACTGTAATAGATTTATATAAAAAAAACCATGTAATATTATTGTTTCGGGATTTCTCATGTAGCGGAGAACCTAAATTCACGCGGGTGGAGCCGACGGCAATAGCTAGTTAAAAATAAGAGAATTCTTTCCTCCTCATCTGTATTTTTGACATGTGTAATGTGTATACATAATGGGAACAAAGGTAAATCTATTTTGATTGCAGTTAACATAGTAGCTACTCATCGTGATCATAGCCCGTGGAAGTCCACTTGACATTGACAATTCACATGACTCCTCTTTAAAAAGGAGAATGTTTGCCATAATCTCTATGCTTAGTAGGCGTCTCGGAGATCGCAATATATTTCGGTTGAATAATAGGACAACGCTGCTGCCAAGTGTCCTGGGACATCCTCTAGCTGATTCATAGAATCACAGGAAGAGATGTCGCTATTATTCTGCCGGTGCCACACAGTCGTACTAGCTACTCGTTTCATCTAAATTCCACAAACGGCGTTTCGCACACGGACTCATTTAAACAATGAACTATTTTCGCGTGCAATTTGATCCAGACTGCAACTAATTTGTCTTTAATAAAAAAAAAACTATACCCGTGTCTTAATAATGAATACCATTCAACAGAAAGATGAGCTAGACTCAGCGCGTACGGCATGAAAAGTTTGTACAGCGCTGGTTATAAGCCACCCGTTTGACTCTTGATAACGACTCTATTCAAATAATTTTACTAGCGCTTGTCACTTGCGACAACATGCTTAAAGATTTAAATATAAAAGAAATAAAACAAATGATTATTGATTATGCTTTCGATTGAGTATCTTTTTCAGTTTGAAGCAAACTTTTTGTTTAAACTGTTTGCTTATGTCAGGGCAGAACGATATTACGCCTGATAGAACGAACACTGGTGGCCTACTCTATTGTATCGAGAAACACAAATTGCAGATGGAGATGGCGGAGGTCTAATACAACCAGACGATACGTTCCCAGCAGCCATTATAAACAATCTCGACTTCGACTTCACAGCTACAGCAGCTCATCTGGAGGCAGCTCGCCACTTCCCAAATCAAATTGAAATGTTCAAACGCAACGCTAGAACTGTTGTTCAGGAAATGTCTTCTTTGGGACCATTATTAGACCCAACATTACTTGAACTCTTCCGTCCCGAGTTTCATATTAACTTTCTGTGGGGAGAAAGAGGTGCATTGACGTTGCCGAACCAAAGGTTTGCCAGGCTTACTGACATATTAACTGCAATGGCAAAGAAATTGGCCAATCAAACCCCAGATTCCGTTGATGTTGTGTAAGCATTTATTTAATTGAGAACATAATTATAAAAAGTGTGAATTAGTATATAGTTCAGTTTAGTAATGTTTCGTTATCCAATATTATTATAAACAGTTCATAATGAATTAGAGGTGTGTATTCGATAACTAGTCATATCACAAAGGGATCATATAAGAATCAGTTTCTAAAAGTGAATCATGATGTCATAGGTACTCATAATTATTTTAGATTTGTCACTACCTTAAATAGTCAAAGGGGCATCGATTTGGAGTTTAGATGGTAAAACATGATAAACAGCTATGACGAAATAATAGAGAACGTAACGTTGGTAGATCACGTGATCCATCTACAAGAGTACCACAAAAATAAGTTACTATTATGGAATTGCGGAATAGGCATTTTTTGTGAGGTGAAAAAATATTTCAGCCTTCTTATAATTATAAGACAGTGCGTTTACGCGGATGTAATCCTTAATGGCCATTCCGCATAAAACGAGCGAGATAACAATAGTTCATTTGTTATTCCATTGTCAACTTTATGCGTAGTCCAACAAGGTCGTTATTGAATTAATGCTTACAATTGCTTTTTATCTGAATTTATTAGAATCCTTCTGTGAGACGAAGAATGCTGATGTAACTTATTTTTGTGGTGCCATTTTAAGTGTATACAACTCTACGTAAAGTTTAAATAATCTACGTTTTGAACTGTTATTCCTAATAGAATCGTCATGTTCGTTAAAGACCTACATAGCAACTCTAATAAAGGCACAACTCGATTTTTTAAGTATTTTATTATAAAAAAGGCTCATTGAGAAAGAGAAAACTGAGCTACGAACAAGGAAATATATAATGTTTCTTTCACATTTTTTCCTCCCGTCATGTTCTCGAAAGAAAGGCTGAATCAGTTTAGTGCCTATACATACGTACTCAAAAAGTAGAGTTGCGTCTTTTCTTTATTAGAGATGCGAAGCGACATGTACATATTAATGCTGATTCTGTAGTAACAAAACTTAACCAATTTTAGTCCCACCCTATCTTTTTCTAATGTCAAACCTTTAGAAACGTCAAAATTAAAAGATTTAGACGCGATTTCGGAACATACGGACTAAAGATATGCAAAACCGTAACATTATTTTGAACCGTTTATAGAAACGTAGGTAATCGCTATAAATGTTTGCTATCTCGTTTTGGCGTTTGACATTAGAAAAAGATAGGGAGGGACCAAATTTAGTAATGGCAAAGGCAATGATAGCGTTGCCTGCAGCGCTGAAATTTACCACAGATATGCCATACATGGTATACACGTAATTCTTTTGAATAAGACATAATGATGTAGTTTTGAACTAAGAACTAATAGAACTCTTACAGCAGTCTCGTTTTTGAAGACATATTTTAGTTTTAAATTCTATGTAAAACTGTGAAATATAAAATTTGTCAAGTTTACCCATAACTTTTAAATTAGAATTTTTTATTGTTAAATAAATTAATTAAAATCTGATTACGTAACTCGTAGTATTATTTAATAATTATTGTTATTACGAAGCAACCTATAAAATTAACAATATTATAATTTTCTTTTTCAAAATTATACTAATTTATCGAGATAAAATTTATATACCGTATTTTCCTGTATATAATCACCGCACCGCAGCGGCGTATAATACGCGGCAGTTTTTACGGCGAATAATTCAAAATATTATACACTGCCGCTAATGTAGTGTCACATAAAGTAAAAAATACACAATGGTGGTAATTCTGGGGTAACGGAACTTAACTAAGTTTAGTCTCTCCCTATCCTTTTCTAATGTCAAACGCCAAAACGAGATGGCTACAATTTTGGTGCTATCCTCAGAGCAAATATTAATGGAGATAATCTATTAAGCTAATTAAGATAATTTATTAAGCTGGAGACGTATACTCGATCCTATTCACACTAATACGTCAATTCCAAAGCAAAGTGCACCATCTTGTAATGCTAGGCGCCACCAGTCAAATTGTTATTGTCCAGCTGGAGGTTTTGGTGTTCGAACGGTTTTATTTAAATAAAATAAGAAATACTGTGTGGTAATTTTTATTATTTGTGCATATTCAAAAATGCTAATATTATGTGCAGCTATCGATTGCAAAACCCAGATGGGTATTTTGAGTGAAAACGCTTAAAGAATATCTTTTCATCTGTAATTTTCAATAAACTGTTGGTTATCTGCCGTATTAACTTATGATGAGATCTTATAAAGGGTGTACATATAATTCAACGTAATGACTGTCATTGCAATACCTTTTTACACTATTAACTGCAATAGAAAAATAACTGACAAAAGTTCTTGTTGATAAAAATCTCGTTTGACGTTTTATGTACCATAGTAATGCTGTAACTTAGTTATTACGCGTATTATCGGTTTTCGAAAAGGAGTCCAAATGGTGGATGTTTTATGATTGGCTTATATTTCTACTATTTATAAGTTTTCAAAGAATACCACATTATAGCAAAATTGGATTTGTAATATGAGACGAGGAGAGTGGAGTCCTTCCAAATATTTAACATTGTAATCGCTGCATTTTGAACCATTTTGTTATCAAAAAGGATTTAACGAAGCGCTTTACATTTCTATGATGTACCTATTATGTATGTATGATGTATTTTTCGTCTGTTTTTGAGGTTTTTCAATCAATATAATTTATTTTTGGTTTGTTATAGGAAACATAATATCCTCTAATTTTCTATTACTACATTTAAGTGGTAATAGGTAAGTACTTAGTAGATTATTTTCTTCTACCTGTCATTTATATGTGTCATTATATGTAGATAACTTCTACCAATGTAATCGCTCAGGCGGTGCCTTAAGAGGGCCATACCACCTCAATCGAACTTTCTGTAGTTTGTGTAATAGATAATATTAATATGTGAGGGTACCTATAAGTATAATTGTAACACGTATATATCGTTCAAATAAACATTGTTTATATAAATAAATGTATTTTTATTTTTCCTTCGAATTCTTGTATGATGTATGCTTCTTGAACATTGACATTTCATCATTGTATTTTCTCTGAACGCAGATCATTAACAAAATGTCCGTCTAATTTTAAAGCTAGTGTACAAACTACTTTGTCAAAACTTCCATTTTGTCTGTTGCGGTAAAAAGAGTTTATGATTTAATAGATTAATACCTCTACAAAATAATGTCCTGAAAAGCCCATCTAAATGTGGGAGTAATTCACTATGACAAGCGGACGCATCTTGCAGTGAATACCTACAATACGTTCTTTATGACAAAACGTGTACTTTCTCCTAACGTGCTTTCAATGTAAAAATGAATTTCCTTTTTGTACGCACAGTAAATGGCTGACCCATACCGCCGATCCGAAGGCACAGCACGACGGTTATGTGAGAATTACGCCCACTAAAAATTGTGTGGTGTCCGTCTTGGCTCTTGCGCCCGAACGCGGGAATCACGCGAGCAGTCATCCGCGGTTCTAATGGACTTGGCCGTAATCGCTCACGTCCTTTGCTTTCAGGAAGGGATTACTCCCTCTTTTCCACCGAGATCCCTAAGGCTCTCCCAGGGAGCACTTCTGACTCCCTTCTTCTGTAGAGGTGCGCTGCAAGCAGCGCACTCTCACCTCCTATCAATTGTACAATTTTTCCTGATGCGTGTTCACCATAAAACAACAAAAAAAATACAAAAGTTCTAGTAAAAATAATAGTAATATATTCTATGAGTCATACTACTACACCGTGATTAGTTTTTCGTAAATACTTTTAATGTACGGATACATATATCATGGTTATGTAAATTTATTAAACGTATAGATTACAATAAACCACAATTGGCCGATTCTTGCAGTGTATTCTCTGTCATAGGTTTTAAAAATTATTCTTTGATTACGTTCTTTTTTTAAATGTACTTGGTCATACGTCGCATAGATATTATTATAATCACGCCAAAAGAGTACTTAATGGATGTATGTACCCACAGTGAAATTGCCTTTAGACGATTACCGTAAGTAGATTGTAAAGAAAAAATATTTTCGATTTTAACATGCTACATCACTATTGACACATATTTATATAAACAGGTGCTACAGAACAAATTCTAACATCGCTATACTGTAACGTAACAGATAGAATATGTCTATCTCTGTTACTCTCAAGACGTTTTCTATATGTAAAGAGAAAATGTCTGTAAGTCTCGTGTTTATGTTCGATAGAGGTACTCTATTGTATACTTCCTCTGAGGTGCTATCAGTTTCGTTTAGACACGTCAAAATTACCCCGACAGCCGTGGGAGCGAGTGTCGGGCAAAGTGCTTCGCCGGTTAGGGTGGAAGCGATGATAGATTGGAACCACCGTCCCCGCCAGCGGGGTTCAATGTAAGGGTAGGTGACGGTGCGGTTAACTTCATACCCGAGTTAAAGATGAAGTTACCTCCGTCGGTGAGCGGGCCGTCCTTTAAGTAGTAGCCAAATGTAGTCGAAGCCTTGAGATATTTCTATAAGACAGCCCTTACTACCAGAATTTTCGAGTCGCTGATGCTAGTCACCACTTGTTCTCGCATGAATGAAAGGGCATTAGTCATCGATATGTGACAATAGTTGACACCACCTTAACCTGTTTAGAGCTGCGCTACAATATTTCGAAAATAAATAATCATTACAAGAAAATTAAAATTCATATCAGGAACCATATTCAAATTACGTAAATAAAAATCATCATATTAAGAAAACTTTTATTTGAAACTTAAAAAACATACTAAAGACAGATTACAACTTGAATGGTTAAAATTAGTACATAATGATAATATATATTGATAGTGCAGTCCAAATCGTATATAATATTACTGTAATATACTGTGTGCTTATAGTTTACTAAGTCGGTCTTACTGATTAATTTTTTTCTTATAATAGTTACCCTTAAGACCAAGAAGAGAAAAATTAACACAAAAAAAAAAAATGATAATAACAGCAAGATAAATCAGGACAGTAATATTGACGACAATTATGTTATACTTATCGGTTACATATATCAAGGATTTTGATTCAGTCTCGATGACCCTAACGTTGGAGAATAGCTCCACGAAGATTGAAGTTTCTTAAGCACAATAAAACGCCAGCCGAGAGAATACATTTATAGATCAGTCGACTCATTACTAATGAAGATAAAGTGAAGTAGATTGTGCTGGAAGGCGAAACTAGGAACAAAGGTTTACCACAGTAAACACAGTTAGGAAGATTTTTTTATATAGCTAATATTTTAATTATTAAATCCGTTTCGTTGTTGTAATAATGAAGAATGTTAACAATATTTATTTGTAAGTCATAATTGAGTGCCTCGCGTGCCAAACTCGCCACTTTCTTAATTTTAATGTCACAAAGCTCCTAAAGATTTTCACTCCTATTTTCTGTTTATTCAAAACATATTTCCTTAATAAATAATATTTACTAACAGCACTTAATGATATTTTTTTGCTATTGTATAATAAATAATTTACACTATTTTATCATTTTTCTCATCTTTTTGTTTTAATCGAATTGGCAAATGAAGCATTCAATTTACAGTGCTCAAAGAATAGCTTTATGATAATATAACATTTTTTTTCTGTTTTAATATTTCGCGCAGGGCAGTTTCTAGCAAGGTCACTTTACATCGTCTTAACGTAAATTATCTGTGAAAACTCAATACTTAAAAAATATAATATTCTTTTTACTATTAATAATTATACCCCTAAATAATCAAAATTACACCTACACCAATATGCAACAAATTATGTGTAGACACTGACCTTGTCGGCTATATTATGTGTATATACGATACGTAAATCTATTCAATGTGAACTATTTGATCAAATCAAAAGATATTATTGTGAATTGTACAGACGATCATTGAGAAAATATATCAAATGAATAAATAACATTTCTTAACTAATATATCCTTTTTTTTCTAAAAACCGTCTATACACTTTCCTAGTATCCATTAGACTATTAAAAATAAATGCCACACTACGTTCTTTCTTTTTATATAATGCCATGACGACAAACTACATAGGTATTTTGTAGGTTTTTTACTTTTACAAACCTGTCCAACTTTTACTAACAATTAATAATTCCTTTTTTAAAAAAAATATTACTATGTTTTAAATATAATTATAAGGAAGGCACTGTAAGCATATTGAACTTTTTAAAATATCAGAGCAGAGCTTTCTTACACTGTAAGATGAGATGAATAAAATCAAAAGTGGCAATCACACTTGGCAATTTCGAGTTAACAGTGCACAAGATTCAGCCCCCTAGCCAAGTTGACATTCGACAATCGTTATCACTAATAAAAATGAAAAAAATGTATTGGAATGTCATTTGTAATCGATAAGTCACGGGTGACTTGGCTTTTAGAAATGCCATTCCAATAC
>WUAW01017650.1:218-13219 GCA_017165845.1 Thaumetopoea pityocampa | reverse complement strand
AAGAACATTCTCTACCAGTTAACCTCTGGGTAGTGCAGATACACCGAATTAGATGCAGCAGCAAATGACTGTACGGATAGCGCAGTGGTTTAAGCGGTCGCTTTTCCACTGCGCTGTCGAGANATCCCCACACGGGACAACAACTTTGTGTAAACCACAAATTGTTGTTCCGAGTCTGGGTGTTCTGTGTCCCCATTATTTGAATGTTTGTAAAGTCCCCGCGACACAGGAATTTAATCCTAATGCGGGAGGTGTCCTTTTTTAGAAAAAAAAAACTGGAGAAAAATATAATAAAGACAATTATATAATAAAGACAATTATATAAAATCTCTTAAACTGATTTATCTGTAGTCATTCTGGTGTTGTTGAAAATAAATTTTAACTTAAAATTGTACATTCTCAGTCACTTGAGTGAGCTCTCTTGGTTAGCCCGGGATAAGCGTCATCCGGACAAGGGTCATACTTTATGATACTTCTTAATAAAACAACTCTAAACCTCGCTTTATTATCGCGCCAACAATAAACGCAACAACTCTCACTTTGATATGTCTGTACAAATCGCCATTTGTCGAGTTGTTAGTTATAACTAAACAAACGCATACTGTTTTACGCTCTATGTAGAACAAATAAGGCAGAGGTTCCCGGACTTTTTTTTCTCATAGACCACTTTCAATATTTATCTGTTTCCGGTGGACCCCCCGCAGCTACATTTCTACCATATTCCCAAAACTCGACAAAAAATGTGAAGACTAGATCTAACTATGGAAATTTTCATACGCCAACGTAGACCCCGTCGAGTCTCCCGTGGACCCCTGGAGGTCCAACTGGACCAGTTTGGGAACTAAGGCAATAAGATTACAATAAGGTTTATGAATTGAAAAAGAATTGCGTAAAGTACGTTATACAAGGGGAGTTATTTTAAATAACAAAATATTCTACTTCGAAAAGGTATGTAAATATTCAAAATAATAATATTTAATAACAAACTAACCCAATGAGTTAAATGAATCAATCCAAGCGTGTCTAAAATTAAGATCAATTAAACAGATATTAAGAGAAGTTCATACATCATANATCCCCACACGGGACAACAACTTTGTGTAAACCACAAATTGTTGTTCCGAGTCTGGGTGTTCTGTGTCCCCGTTATTTGAATGTTTGTAAAGTCCCCGCGACACAGGAATCTAATCCTAATGCGGGAGATGTCTTTTTTTAGAAAAAAAAAACTGGAGAAAAATATAATAAAGACAATTATATAAAATCTCTAAACTGATTTATCTGTAGTCATTCTGGTGTTGTTGAAAATAAATTTTAACTTAAAATTGTACATTCTCAGTCACTTGAGTGAGCTGTCTTGGTTAGCCCGGGATAAGCGTCATCCGGACAAGCCTCATACTTTATGATACTTCTTAATAAAACAACTGTAAACCTCGCTTTATTATCGCGCCAACAATAAACGCAACAACTCTGATATGTCTGTACAAATCGCCATTTGTCGAGTTGTTAGCTATAACTAAACAAACGCATACTGTTTTACGCTCTATGTACATAGAACAAATAAGGCAGAGGTACCTAGACTTTTTTTTCTCATAGACCATTTTCAATATTTATCTGATTCCGGTGGACCCCGTGCAGCTACATTTCTACCATATTCCCAAAACTCGACAAAAAATGTGAAGTTCAGTTCTAACTATGGAAATTTGCGTACGCCAACGTAGACCCCCGCAGAATCTCCCGTGGACCCCTGGGGGTGTTCACCTGGACCACTTTGGGAACTAAGGCAATAAGATTACAATAAGGTTTATGAATTGAAAAAGAATTGCGTAAAGTACGTAATAGAAGGGGAGTTATTTTAAAAAACAAAATATTCTACTTCGAAAAGGTATGCAAATATTCAAAATAATAATATTTAATAACAAACTAACCCAATGAGTTAAATGAATCAATCCAAGCGTGTCTAAAATTAAGATCAATTAAACAGATATTAAGAGAAGTTCATACATCATGGCTCATGAATATCCATCTTATACATTTGGCATTATTCCGTCATAAGTCCGGGTCAATTTAAATATCAAATTAGTAATATTAGTAGTATGAAATATCATGGGTAGAACCGTGGCTGATATTATAATATAAATTTATGAATGAATGAGAATGATTGTTATTTCTTTACGTTGTAACATTGTCTTTGAGTGAAATTTAAAATAGACACAGCTTTATATGCTGCATATATAGCACACTTATCATTCCGGAAATGTATTCCCATGGGATAATAGTTCAACTTTAATACTGTTTTACATTTTCGCACGAGTGAAACCGTGAGTAGAAACTAGTATGAAAATATTTGAATAAGCACAATGCCCAAAACAGTCAATCTAGTTATGTATGCGTATGTGAGTGTTCGCGTGTGTGTGTATGCGTGTGTGTGTGTGTGTGTGTATTTGTCAATTCATACTTAATAAATCAACAGAGCAATGGATGGATGTATTTTTGCATAACAATCCATCAATGAATTATAGATCAATTTCATATCTAGGACGAATGAGTAGCAGTTTTCATTGACTGTGGGATATAATTAACATTGCTCTATTTAACATTAAGTCTGATACTGTAAAATGTATCCTATGCGAATTATAATAATCATATCACCACACAGACATCCACTGCTGAATATAAGCCTCCTCTAATGATTGACACATCGAGCGGCTATGAGCCACCCGCATCCACCGACAGCCTGCGATCTTACTTATGTCATAGGTCCACTTAGTCCACTTACACCACGCTTTCTGGTTTGGGGTCGCTTCTCCTACACTTAAGACCACAACGTTCTTCCATTCTGTAAATTATATGCCCTGCCTACTGCCACTTCAGCCTTGCAATCCTTTCAGCTATATCAGTTGTGATTAATCTTTCCCAACTCCAAAGACTATTTACGTTGTAGAAATTATTCTTTGTATAATACGAATTGTATTGAATTACAATCGAATTTGATGCAACTTCCACGTTTCGTAAATAAAACCTAACAGTTTATATTGAATGATAATGCTGTTCTTTTTATTAGCTTATATTTCAATTTTATTAACTCTTATTTGTATTTCTTCTAGAATGTTGTCTCCACCGAGGTCAGGTTCTCAACTACTCGCGAATCGTTCAAATTTAAAGTACTGGAATGGCTTTATATATAGTTTTGTGTATGTATTATTAATTTATATATCTTATTATTAATTTATATGTACCGTATTTTAATCTGTACCGTATTTTCATATACTTCAAATTTAATTTGCTGCTGTATCTTCATTGCATCTGCACTACCCAAAGGTTGACTGGTAGAGCATGTCCTTGGCATTATGTCCGCCTGTACAATAAATGTAATACCTGTAATGTAAAGCTAGTAAGCTTTTGGCCGCGGCTCTAACCGCGTGAATGTCGGTTTTCCGTTACATGGGAAAACTCGACACAATCATCTTCTATATATCTATTCGTTATTATAAAACTGTTAAATGTAAATTTTCAAAAATCAAAGATACTTAATAACAAATTACTCAGATCGACTAATTAAGGGCTTCTGAAACCAAATCCGTCAATGTTTGTTTGTTCGTTCGGACTTCACGCAAAAACCAACAGGTAGATTTTGATTAAAACGTTACAGTCTTAAAGGTGCTATTCCGAGTTCATTAATGCAGCATGTTTTATCAAAATCGGTCGAGTAGGATTGAAGATACAGCTTGATCCCTGCTTTAGTAGTCGCTTAGATACGAAAGATCAAGTAAAAGTGGATAGTTTTTTTTTAATATAAATCTATGATTGTGTCGGGATTTCCCATGTTGTCGAAAACAAACATTTACACGGGCGGAGCCGCGGAGAAAAGCTAGTAGATTTATATAAAAGCCTATGAACCAATTTTACTTGACCCCTCGTACCTTAACGGCAGCTACTAAAACAGGGATCAAGCTGTATCTTCAATTCTACTGGACCTATTTTGATGAAACATGTCGCAATATTTAAGTCGTAATAGTACCTTTAAGACCGTAATATATCTTATTATTGCTAGTTTTTGCATGAAGACCGAACAAACAAACAAACATCAACAGATTTGGTTTCCGAATCCTTTAATTAGTCGATCTGAGTAGTTGGATTTTAAATCTTTGGTTTTTGAAAATTTGACGTTTAACAATTTTATAATAGTAAAAATAGATGAAGTGTAAAATAAATAAATTAATATCTAATTTCTCGTAAGATAATAAGGTACCGTGTGTTCGTCGGCCGCTAGCGACGCTCAGTTTGTACTTACATAGTACAGAGACAGACGCCTCGCTATTTGCGGAGACGCGTTCTGTTATTCTGAATGTAACGATACTAAGGAATATTATTCCCTACTAGCTTTTGCTAGCGGCTCTGCCCGCGTCAATGTCGATTTTCCGCTATATGAAAAATCCCGAAATAATCATAGATTTACAAACCTTATAACCACTTTTATTTGAGCTCTCGTCTCTTTACGGCGGCTACTAAAACAGTGATCAAGCTGTGTCTTCAATTCTACTAAACCGATTTTGATGAAACATGCCGCAATATTTAAGTCGGAATAGTACCTTTAACACTGTAATAGTTATGTAATAGTTATGACTGTAATGTTCGAACAAACAAAACAAAACAAACATCGACGGATTTGGTTTCAGAAGCCCTTAATTAGTCGATCTGAATAGTTTAAATCATGCAATTATTATTAATATGAACCTGATGCGTTCTTGATTGAAGATATTGCAGCTAGATTTTAGTCTATTTAAAGTCGATTCCATGTGGGTAACCATACCCGGTAAAGATCTTTTTTAACAATATGTAATTTTCATCTTTTCATTTCTTGGGTATACCAATAATTTTTGCACAATTATACTTTAAACAGCTTATTTTAAACTACTTTTAATGTATTATTATTAACCACAAATACTCTTTCATTCTTAGATTTTCTCTCTTCTTTCAAAGTTTTTACGGAAGAGTTCACTTTTAATAATAGGAATGCCTATTGTACAATTCTGTGATTTTTAAACTATTCTGGAAACGTTTTCTATTGTAGAAACCGATTATCTCGATTTTTGGCCAAAAAAAGAGTTAACACACAGATCTTATTTATTTATTCTACACGCACATTGTAAATGAAATTATTTACTAGATACTAGCAATTGCTATCTCAGCAAACAAGAGTTTCTAGTTTTATCTGCGTCATGGGTGTAGATAGTAAAAAAATTAGTAGGCATGTTAACTTTTTTTGGTCAAATATCGAAGTGATTGATTTTTGTAGCATGACGGCGATATATCTATTTTTTCGTGTGCGAATAAAGTATTTGTTATTAACATTATTTTTACAGTATCCACGAGAAAATGTCGTCGGCGTGGACGTGAGATGTGGCGGTGGTAGAGAATTAAATAACTGCCATTTAACCAATAATTAATATGAAAAATTATTATGTATAATTAATTATTATTTAATTAATACGGAAAATTATTTGCGAGTATGAGTATCCAGAATACTATAATATTATTATTATTTATAAACGAATCTTCGCACATCACACGACTCTTAACACTTGGAGTTGGCATGCAGTGGGTTACTTTGTAGCCAACTTAGGCGTGTTAGCGGGCGTTTTTTCGTGAATCGCACGCGAGTTTGTTCATTCATTAAAATCGCCGTAAATCGAAAACTACTTTGTTCTTAACAACGATTTATTTTTTTAAAACGACGTTTTTACGAAATCGCGAAAACCGTAAAAGTACTTTGCCAGCATGTCAACTGTTAAGCTCAAACGGACCCAGACGCATAAATCACAACAATATTTCGTCGGCGGATCTAAAATAGTGCTTATTATTAATTAACCTATGTCCGTTTGTCGCGTATTTCATTTTAATCGGCGCGTTTCTTGTTTTCGCACAACGCGCGGGAATGCGCCCGCACACCTGTCCGCCACTCTGTTACGTCGCGCACTTTGTACGCGATGCGCTGCTTCGGTTATTGTATCGCTTTTTTTAATTGTTTTTTTTTTTGGGCGCATCTAATTTGTTCGAATGACGGAATACTATCTATCTTCTTTATAATTCGTCTATGATGTCACTATAATAACTAATGGATCGTCTTAAATATTCATACACTCACACCCGTATCTCGTAAGTATAGGCAGAGACCACAGTTCGGCACATACTCATACAACTATCCTGATACTTCTTTCACCTCATACACAATTCATACATATTTTCGTAAACTTTCATTGATCAAGGGTGGTACGAACTTGACCTTTTAAGTATCAAAATATATTAAATTTATTTATTTACACTTCATACACTAATGGCATATGGACTGACTTAATGTCAGACATTTTCTATTAATCGACCTTTATTTAAACGGTGCTGACATTACATAAGGTAGGCGAAGTATCTAAATTAAATAAAGTAGTTGTTTCTAGTGTGTAAATTAATCTATCATACATACATATGTACTTACACTTACGCCGATATCCCATAAGGGTAGGCAGAGACCACAGTTAGTCATATATTGGGATCACGACACACCATTAATCTTTTATCTAAATAATCTAAATTTATCATATTAATTCCAAATGAATTTTATGCTGGTGACAGAGTTAGTGACTTCCCTACTAACGTGTGATGAGGTGAGGTAAGGCGCCTATTCAGACATCATACTTTTGATATACAAATAGTAGTTTTCCTAGTACTATTGAATTTCGGTTAGAACAAAGGGTTTTCGAGTAAAGCAGTTCTCTATAGTAGCAACGCATATTAGAATCAGAACGTGGCCGCTTACACACTCGCTGTCTGTAATCATAATAAAAAAATACATATCCCAAACAATAAAATGTTTCGAATTTATATGATGAATATTTAATTATATTTGTATTTTTTTATTCAATTTTAATAAATCATTTAATAAATAAGTTATAACAAAAATAGTTCAAACCCTTTCGAGATTGTTGGGCCACAAATCCCTTTCAAGTTTCATCGTAGACGTTAACTATCAATTTACTTAAATTTCTTGCATATTGCTTCATTATGAATGAGCCTCTATTGTTACATTTATAACACTAATGGGACATATATGAACCAGTAGGTACGCAGGCCGAGTGGGACATATTTTTCCCAGGTTGTAATTTTGCACAGATATAAAAAAATGGTTTACTTCTTGTCCCTATTATAATGAATAAATTCATCATCTAAAATATAAGTAATGTAACCTGTCTCTTTTATTATCTTAAAAATAATACATCTCGAAAAGCAGAAACTGTATCTAAAAAAAAATAAAAAAAATAACTACAGCACTATACACAATAATAGACTAGTATATTATCTATGGACGACGCGGAAAGCGAAACGATAAATCCAATGCATTTTTCGCAAACGCATAAAATCCGAACGCAACTATTATTGTACTGAAACGGCGTCACGAAAATACAGTTATCTCTTTCTATCTGAATACATTGGTCTCACTCGCGCAGTGTACGCGCCGCTATTGTGTCTGGCGAGACTCTGTGAGGAGATTCCGCCTCGCTCTACCGCGATATGTCTGTCCTTTTCCGAAGCATGTCAATGCATTTTATTGTCGACGTTAATGGCTTTGATTACAAATGTAAATTTTGAGCGCGCGACGGCGTTGGCTGGCCTTTTTTTATATTCGATTTTTGCGTATGGTATTAAATTGTAACAGAAATTAACAGGGAATTTTAACTTGCCTGAAGAAATAATTATTTTTTAAATTTAAATGCTTAATTCTATTCATTATTTAAGTGATAGAACACTCCATGCCATTGGCAAATTAAAATTTTAAATTAAAAAGCACGAAACATCTAAAATAATCACATTCGATCTGTATTAAAATATATTAGTCGCAAGAAGAATCAGAGCCAATGCAATTTAGACTAAAATAAAATAGTGTAGCATACTACGCATGTCGAACGCACTCTGACGGACAGACTTACCTATTATTCGCATATCAGGGCACTTTATTTATAATGCACGTCCAATTTTAGCTGACATATCGCCTTTGAGCTGTTTTCTAACAAAACTGAGTGAGGTAAAGGCGCTGCGCGGTTCTAGTTCAGTTGGACGTTGGTACAACGGTTTCCCAACCGAATACCGGTCGCAAAAGATCTCACACGGCTGCCAATTTTCAGAAAGACAGAGCTAAAATAATTGCTGCAAACGCGCCCTATTTCGAGCTTCGATACAGTTTAGATAGATTTAATTCTAGTACATTATTATTCCACTGTTCGCGTCGACTAGTGATATACCGTAACGAACAATTCTAAATTCAAATTTGAATTTCTTAAAATTATTATTCCATATTAATGATAGAGGTTTTGAATTTTCGAACGTTATTTATTATATAATATTATTTATATTAATTTTAATTTTAGGAACAAACTTACGCTAAATAAGTATTTGAAAATGGAAAATAAAAATTTGAAAATCGCAATATCTGTTCGATATTTGTGATAAGTTTAAACAAAAAAAAAATATTATTAAATTAATGTCTGAATACGATATTTATTTAATAACATACATAGCAACACAACACACGTTTCATTTAATTACTCAGGTGGCATCTTTTAATAATTACATTTGTTTTGTGGCGCCAGCATCACAATGGCGTCCCTTTATTTCTTCCCGCGGATACTATGAGAACCAGCGGAGAGCTGCGATGGTAGAATAGGTAGCAGCGTTATCCTACCATCCAATCAACTGCGATTTTCAACACACCAGCCAATTTATCTGTGTGCAGCTCTTTTATTTTATATATTTTGTTTGCTTCTTTTATGATCTCTTTCTGTTGTGTGTGTCCTGGATAAATATATTTTCTTTCTTTCTGTCTTTCCAAGCGTTGAGATTACGGCGAATTCCTTTCATGGGGTAGGCTCGTGTGCATTAATAAACTTCCACGAACTAATGATGACGAATGTTTTTGGAGTTATACTTTTTTGGACACGTCAGGAGAAGATAATGCGAGTGATTTTTGATGATGCGCGCGCATTTTGCAACGAAAAATTCAAATAATAAAGTTAGTCGTGAAGTTGGAAACCAACGCGCATATCAAATCAGTGAGCTGTCAGATTAATCTGTAAGTCAGCTGTCAGTTGATAACAATTATCTCACATATACGTCCACTGTTGGACAATGGCCTCCTCTAATGATTGCCACACTGAGCGGCTAAGTGTTGCCTGTATCCACCAACTGCACGCGACCTTCACCAGGTTATCGGTCCATCTAGTCGAGGGTCTACTTGGATTACGCTTTTCGGTTCAGGGTCGCCATTCTAGCACTTTAAGACCCCAACGTCCATCGGTTCTGCGAGCTATGTGCCCCGCCCACTGCCACTTCAGTTAGCGACTCTAGTTCTCCTGCGGATTATCTCATTACGGATCTCAATAATAATCTATATACACATATATATTTTACAACCAAAAAAGTAAAACTTTTAATGTGCGTACATAAATACACATAATATTTTTTTTTTAATATTTATATATGTTTCAAATGGTTTCTTACATTGGTGGTTAAGAGGTACTAAGCACGACCTGCGACCGAAAAGGTCACAGGTTCGATCCCGGTCGCGTACCATTGGGAATATTTCAAACTTAATTACACTCTACAATGTAGACACCAATGTAGTTAACGGAGAATTAAAACTTGGTGAGAAAATCTGCATGCCGCGTGGGTGTGTGAAGTCTAGCACATCGCACCAGGCCAGCGTGGTAGACTACGGCCTAATCCCACTCCTGACCAGGGGAGGTCCATGCCACTGTAGTGCGAACGAATATGGACTGGGGAGAATGATGATGATTATGACTCAAATGGGTTCGACATACACATCCGTGATAATACTTTGTAATAAACTCTGTCTACCTTTTAGATGACAAAGTGGCGTAGTATTTTATCAGTCGTTAATAATCGAATGCAACGCAGCGTTTAATATGATTGCGGCTGCTGTTACGACGCTACCTGGAATCATATGTTTATTTACACTCAGATAACATTAATGGGCATTCCGTCTGTACCGCACCAAATGACACCGCATATATTATATGGTTTCAACTGAAACACTCCCAACGACACTCATTATAACGAGTCTGCTCTGGTCTGGTCTGGCTGACCCATCATATTGTAATAAACACGAAATGATATACCAGAATAGGTATTAAATCAGATATTTATCATACTTAATACATATATTATATGATACATATATATAGAGAGATATTAAATTTTGCCCGCGGCTCCGACCGCGTGAAATTAGGTTTTTACGCTACATGGGAAATACCGAAATAATCATAGATTTATATGATAGGTACAAGAAGCCTTAGAACCACTTTTACTTGAGCTCTCGTACTTTAACGGCGGCTACTAAAACAAGGATCAAACTGTATCTTCAATTATATAGCACCGATTTTGATGAAACATGCTATTGTATTTAAGTCGTAATAGTACCTTTAACAGTTTGACTAAAATCTACCCGCTAGTTTTTGTGTGAAGCTCGAACACACAAAGAAACAAATATCCATAGATTTGGTTTCAGAAGCCCTTAATTAGTCACTCTGAATAGTTTAATTTTTAATATTTTGATTTACAAAATCTGTCGTTTAACAGTTTTATAATAGTGTAGATTTATTTTGGTGGTCAAGTGGTACTAAGTACGAAAAGGTCGTGGGTTCGATTCCCCTCCCGTATAACTGGGTTATTTCAAACTTATGTACGGTCTTTACAAGTTGAAAGAAGTGGTCTCTGCCTAACTCAATTCTTCGGTAGTATAGTGGTCAGTATCCCGGCTGGTCACGCGGGAGACCGGGGTTCGATTCCCCGCCGGAGGACTAGGGAAAAAAGCGTGATTGTATGTATGTATTTAAGACTTCAGTCAGATATAGTTGTAGGTACTTGTCTTAAATGCGGAGAGCCATGGAATGTTAGTGACCGGTGAAATCGAAACGAGAAGGGCGTATTAAATAATTCTCAATTTTAAAACCTACACAAATGGGATTCGAGAGATCAATATACAATATTTGGCAATGCACAACATTGGCAAAGTTACAATAATATTGTGCGTTCGAAGTAATGCAATTTCTGTTTACTTGCATTTATGTATGTGCTTGTATGTAGAGTTCGCTATACGTCAAATGATTTTGACATTTTTCATTCGGTCATTCCATTCATTCTTCATCTAAAATAGACTCCAATTATTTCGGCGCACATTATTGATCACTGTTTTTTTTATCATAGCCAATCTATGTTGTTTATGTTTGTTTGTGTTACAATTAAATATGTAATTTATAAACATTCGTACATTTTTACGAGTAAAATTTTTCGTATTTGGTAGAGTATTTATCTAGTATATAGAATATATTTTATTGTACAGTAATATGATGTACTCTATACATAATGTACTGTACTATGTATATATAATGTATTTATTTACCTGTATATTGTATCTCAAGATTGAAAAAACACATAATATTTTTTAACTTGATCTACGTGCGATGACGATAATGTGACGATGTCCCTTACATCACAAAACCTGAAATAAGTTCAATTCATTTTCCGATACATTTATAACAGTGATGTCAAATGCACGTCGATATCAAAAGGCGAAAAAAATTGCAATAAAATGGTGAAAATGTCAACTGGGACATTAATAAACAGTTCACGGGCAATTTATGTCATCGACGAGTCTCGCAGCAAGTCATAATGTTAAAGCTGCTTGCTCACAGGAGCTGACGAAAATCATGAAAAAATTAATAAATTAATGGATGTTTTATTTGCTAATATATAGATCATGCACAGGTTCTTACATTAAATTCACATCATTATATATGACAAACTAGTCGTGCAAATATTTCAAAAATAATTATATGTTCTTGTAATAATACTAAAAATTACATATTTTTATGATAATCAATAATTCAAGTCATTTTACAATACTATCACTAACTGCATTTGATTTTTTGAATACATTTGATTTTCGAATTGTATCATTAATTAATTATTAATTGTTATTTTGTTTATGAATTATTAATTGTTTTTTCTCTATTAATTTTATAATAAGACGTAGGTATGCAGAAAGGATCCAATCCATAAAAAATTGAAATAAATGCCTACATAATTTTAAATCGATAAAAGATGTGAATTTCTTTCATATAATTAAAATAAAAATTGCACGGCACTAATTAAGAATTTACAATATATATACTTCAAAGTGAGATGTCTCAAAACTGTCTAGATGTGGATGTGTGTTACCATCGACGTCATTGGACCCTTGGAATCCCATTGCTGGATGTAGGCCTCTCCTGAAAAGGAGAGATTGGCCATAATGCCGACGCTTGGCAGACGTCTTGCAGATCGCAGTAGATTTTGATTTAATAACAGGATAATGCTGCCGCCCATTATTCTGGTGCATCTCTAAGCTACTTCTTACAGCATCCACGCGAAGAGATGTAGTGACGCTATTATTATGCCGGCGCCACACAGCAATCGCATCCAATTATACGGCACACATACACCTAGTCCTATTTTAAGAGCTAACATTCACCTTTAATATGCTTCTCATTATAAACACGCCATCATCTCTATGTGCTATCTAAAGTTTTACCGAAAGTCCCTTATTTTTTTAATTCTGAAATAAAACAGATTTCCTATAAATATTTTTAGATATAACTATAAAGTATATATTTCGTGATTAAGTTTATCCTTAATTTAATAATCTTCTTAAATCAAAATAAACGTTAAATGGGTAGGCAGTAATATATTTATTTCAAATAGTTAATCATATGAAGAAAAAAAAATAGTTAAAAAATTCGAGTGAGATTATTCTAGAATGATTAATATATTACATATAAATAAATTACATAACCTACAATAAAAACAACTTGAGTCAATAATTCGGACTGGTACCCGAGAGCACTATAAATCCTATCCCAATGATCTATGTCTGCTTGCCAAAACACAGCTTGAGA
>WUAW01017643.1:839-11476 GCA_017165845.1 Thaumetopoea pityocampa | reverse complement strand
GTTCTACTGGACCGATTTTGATGAAACACGCCGCAGTATTTATGTCGAATTGTTAAATGTTAAATTTTATAAATCAAAGATATTTAATAGTAGTTTCATATACATGTTTCATCAAAATCGATTTACTAGAATTGAAGATACAGCTTGATCCCTGATGTAGTAGACGCTGTTAAGGTACGAGAGGTCAAATAAAAGTGGATCTAAGACTTTTTACATAAAAAATCTATGATTGTGTCTTTGATTTTCCATGTAGCGGAAAACCGATATTCACGCGGGTGGAGCCGCGGGCAAAAGCTAGTATGGTATATGAACAGGAGTCGAGCCAATGACAATATCACGCACACCCATCCAATGGTAAGGGCGGCTACAGACTATTGACGTCTATAAGGAGCGTCGCCTCCTCAGTGTATGCCCCAAAAGACCTGATGTGTGTGTAACACGGGTGCTTAGTTAGGGCCTTCGTAGGCTCGTCTTACGTCAGACACGGCCTCCTGTATGTATGTCATATGACATACATACAGGGAGGCCCATTATAGGGCCTCCTATTTATAGAGCGTCCTTTGTGAATGTCACACAGAACCTCTACACAGAGCTTTGTGTATATGTCACACAGGATCTCATACGAAGACCTGGTGAGGATCGCTGGGTCTCGCTGGATGCAGGTGGCTATGGACCGGTCGCGCTGGAATTCGATTGGAGAGGCCTATGTTCAGCAATGGACAACTACGGGGTGAAATGATGATGATGATCTCATACGTGTATGCCACACGGGATGTCCTTTTTGTAGGTCACACAGGGCCTCATTTGCCTATGACGCAGGGCTTCCTGTGTATATGTCATACAGAATCTCATACGTGCCTCCAGGGCCTCCTTTCTGTACGTCATAAACGCAATTTGCACCATAATGAATGGCGCATATTCTAAGACAAGACGTAATACGTACCGTTACTTCCAGGTCCACCGGCGACAGTGAAACCGAGGAGCTGGAGGCCACCAAGCGCGCGGTCCTCCGGCATATGCTGGAGTTCGTGACGGGAGTCCCCGCTGTGGACAGCGACAGCGCGGCGGGCAGACCCGTATGCTCTGCGGCTGTCCTAGCGGTTTTGATGCACGCATTATTTTACATATTTTGATTTGAAATAAATGTATTATTACTTATTCTTTAGGAGTTTAAATATAAATTAAACCCAAAACTTGTGAACTGTATAATTTACTAGGTGCTGTTACGTGTGACGTGTATGCGTTCAAATTCCGATTAGAAACAACCAATAATGACGCGCCGACAGCTGCGGGCGGTGGGGGATGCGCGGGCGACCGCACCTCTCCCGGACGGTGCACGCATGCGCAGACACTTATTAAATGTTTATTATTAATTTAACATAGATATAACTTGTCTGTCAAAAGGAAACTTCGGTAGTAATTTTGCGATAACATAACTTTACTGAATTTATTCTCTCTTCATCTTTTTCTAATGTCAAACACCAAAATGGGATAACTACAATTTTGGTACTCTCAGTTTCGTTCATACACGTCAAATTTAAAAGATTTAAACGCGATCTCGGAACACACCGATTAAAGATACGCAAAAACGCAACATTTTTTTTAATCTTTTAACAGAAATGTAGAAAATGATAGAGAGGAACTAAATTTAGTTAAGTTCTTTTACAACACATTAGCATCTCTACCTATAAGTCCTGTAACACTTCTCTTAACTCTATAATTCGCTAATAAACGCGCGATTGAGACTCCATATCGCGTTCGCAGCGCTGGACTACGAGTACGAAGCACCGAGTCGTTGGAACCTGTGACTGATGCCAGGTCACATGGTACATCATCAATCATCACCTACCTATTGAAGTCTACCATTGGACTCGGACCTCTATCATCCCCCTCCATAAAATAGAGGGATTTATATCTTGGAGATTGTAATAGTTATAGTTAAATCGCAAGATCACGCTACAGTCTATCACATACTGTCCTGATGCACAATTCAGATGGTTCACTGCACCTAGGAGAAGAGATTAGATTCGGCGCAGCGCTCATTGTGTATGGCGCGCGGCGCTTGGCGAGTTCCTTACTCGCGTTAATTTCAGTTTCACATTTTGTAATGACTCCGTAATTCTCTGTATTTCTTCTATATTTTTATTTTCTGGGCCGTAAGCTTTTTTGCCGACGCCATCACACAAAAACTTTCATTCCCCCCTCTTTAGGGTAAAATTTTTACAAACTTTGAATGTCGTATTTATTTATATCTAATCAAAAGCCTAAAAAATAAGTTTCAAGCTTCTAGCTTTAAAAATGACGTAATTTCCATACAAACGTTCATCCCCTATTTCAATCCCTTACAGCCTTTTTTTGCATTAAAAAGTAGCCTATGTCCTTTCTCGGGCTCTAGACTATCTCGGTACCAAATTTTATTATAATCCGAACAGTAGTTTAGGCGTGAATGCGTAACACACAGACAGACAGAGTTACTTTCACATTTATAATATTAGTTAGGATTAGTCCGTGCAAATCGTAGTCATGAGTCTCCTCCTCAAAAAGGCGGAAAATTGCCACAATCTCCACGCTTGGGACGCGTCTTGGAGACCGCAGTAGACGTTGGTTGAAGCGCACGCACGCACGCACGCACGCACGCACGCACAGGTGCATACTCGTATACATATAGTCGGGTGTACCGTCTGGCATCACGCTGAGCTGGGTTTCCATTTGATGCAGTTATTTTTTGTTCTTTCTATTTTTTCTGTATCTTTAGCTGTATCAAATAATTTTTTCTTTCGTTCTAACACGAATCGGTGAGAGACAAAAAGTTAGGACGACCCACTAAGAGCTTTACGATTTAGTACTTGGGCGCGGTAGGATTGGTGGTGTTCTGTGGCAACATCTAATGGGTCTCATCCTTAATCATTTTACATCTAAATACATGATTTTTTTTTGCTACGCGACGTAGGCATAATATGAACTATAGTTGCTGTCACGTCACTAAACTCGGGGTGATGCCAATCTTCTGGATTTTAACGCCTCCAAAACACAGTTGTGTCTTTTCTTCGCCAAAAAGTTTCCATTCACCTTGGCGCCTACTTTTTTACTTCAAATATAACAGTCGCGTTCAGTTGCTACGAATGGAGATTTCACGTGACCTCAATATTAAGCGGTTCATCGAGTACAGGACCAAATTAACCGCCAAGAAGCTGGGAGTTCAAGCTAGAGACCGACGGCGGTTCACACCGGGTCGGCTGCTCGTGCCGTATGAAGCGCAAGTCCGGTCGTGTGTGGAGTACTGCTGCCGCATATAGACAGCAACTAGGGAATGCCACCTAGCAGCCTTGGATTCTGTAAAAAGACCCTTCCTTATTTGAGACCAACCTACAAAGCATTGAGCACCTTACAATGTTCTACAGCCTTAGTTCCCAAAGTGGTCGAGGTGGACCCCCAGGGGTCCACAGAAGACTCGACGGGGGTCTACGTTGGCGTACGCAAATTTCCATAGATCTAATTTTCACATTTTTTATCGAGTTTTGGGAATATGGTGGTGGTAAATACTCTCTTCGAGATTTCTCCACTTTGAAAAGTGGCTTTTATATTTTACAATACTAATTAAATCTTTACACGTTTTCCAACCCACACTACACTTGCATATTAGTCACTGAACCCCCTACCGATTAGGGGAGATCTGTTCCTCCTGTAGTGGGGACAAATATAAAATGAGGATTATAATGATAATAACACAGTTTTCATCAAATGACTCGTTCATTTATTTTATGTGAAAAGATTAAATAAATAATGAAACAATTTGATCTCTCAATTATTTAATATATGTAATATATAATATACAAGCGACATCAAAGCATATAAATATATAATTACCTACAAGCTCTCGTATATATACATAATAGTTATGTATATTATTAAATTACATAATTAGGTAATATGGATGGGTCTCATTTTGGTCTAACGGTAGTAGTATACAGTCACAGTAAAATTACGATAAACATTTTATATAAAATGTGGTATACCTACGTATACAAGTAATGTTTTAATTGCGGATATTTTGGTTGAGCCACAAGATTTATTTCCGTGGTCACAAATTGAGACTACAATTACCATTTCTACACGTATCGTTAGTCGAAACAGTAATAATGATATCCGCTTGAAGCGCCGTACGACTTCACATACAAATACAAACCGAAACGAATTTTATATATATTCTACTTGTTACGTAATCTATACATATAATAAAATCGTAAACGAGCCGTGTCTGTACAATGAATATTAAAAAAACATCCATAAAGGTTGCACTTATGTTACTGGAGCCAAAAATATAGTTTTTAGAAATTTCTGTCTGTATGTCTGTGCGTTTATGCACGCTAATCTCAGAAACGGCTAAATCGATTTGAATACGGTTTTCACTGTTGCAAGCTTTCTCTAACATTTGATGTCTGTTTCATTTGTCATTCATTTTTATTAAGATCGGAGAATATAATGTATAATTTCGCTCTAACCGAATGCCCACGCGGACGGAGTCGCGGGCACAGCTAGTATTACACAAATTGACGTATCGCGTCACTCCATATCTTCCCATGGTTGTTATGAAAATCGGGTGCTGTGTCAGAATAACGGGCAGTATCGTTGTCCTGCTATTCAATCAAAATACACTGCATTCTCCAAGACCCGACTATCAAGCGCGGAAATTATATTAACTCCCTCCTTTTTTAAGTAGGCGCATGTCCAGCAGTGGACATCAGCGAGCTGACGATGGTGACGATGAAACTCTACTGCCGCGTATCATGATGTTAGTGGGCTACGTTTAAAGGCCGAGTCGAACTCGCGTTTTAAAGGACCGCCTACGAAAGTTTGTCTCAGACATACGACCCCGCCGTTCCCAAGGAAAAGGGGTCTAAGCACATTACTGTACATTTTTCGAAACAATCAAATCTTTGGACATTAAATGATATGAGGAGTTACAGCGAAAGATCTCGCCACGTACAAATGGTGAATAATCGCCATGTGTTATATTTTTCCCTATAAAAGTACCCAAAGTTATGCGATAATACCCTCATTTTGATCTTAACGCCGACCAACGCTGACAAAATGTTGAAAGCACAACGGAATTGAAGATCAAACTCGATGTTACTTAAATCGCAAGACAACAGATCCTATCAGGATTACCTTGAGATATACCGCAAGTGGAGCCGCGGTACCTACAGAGATGGAGTGACGCTTTTATTACTAGCTATTGCCCGCGACTTCGCCCAGAAGAGCTTTTTACCAATTCAGAAGCTCAAGCTTACCCAAAGTTTCATCGCGATGAATATTATAAGAATGCTTCTAGACAAACAAAAAAATACATTTTTTTATATATATATTTAGGGCGCCACGTAAAAGTTTACAATTTCATAATACATATTAATTCTAGAGGTACGGAAAATTTTATTTTTTCTATTAAAAAAAAAAAGGAATAAAAGTGAATTCAAAAATAAAACGTACAGTTATATAAAATCATATATAATTAACATTACACTATACGGTTGTCGCTTATCTAACGCGTCTAACATTATTTACACCAACATTTATATAATTTAAAACTTTGTGAAAACATCGACCGATACACAGACAGACAAAAAAACAATAATTGTTTACAGCGCGCGGATCACAATATGGCTTACGTATGGAATAGACTGCGGACCGCCGCCTGAACCGCCGCTGAGTCACTGCCTGGGGGGGAGGGAGGGGGGAGGCAACTAGTAAGGGGCGAATAGACTCGAAAATATCACCACACGAGTCAAGATACGCATTAACTTAGCTAAGTTACAGATGCTGATCAACTTTAAATTTGTATTTAAAGCCAAAACTAGTTGAAAAACAGCTACGTGGGGTGACCAACTTGTCAAGGTCGAACAGAGACTCGAAAACACACGAGTCAAGATGCCCTTAGTTTAGTTACAGTTGCTAATCAATATCAAGGTTGAATAGAGACTTAAAATTATTATTACACATGTCCTTAGCAAGTTGTAGTTTCTAATCGCCTCCCATTTTGGATTTAAAGCCAAAATTAGTCGGAAAAACAACTGCATAGGGCGACCATCTCATCAAGATTGAATAGAGACTCAAAAAATATTATTATTTCGAATCAAGATACAAATTTATTTAGCTAAGTTAAAGAACGCTAAGACGAAATAAATAATAAGTTAAAATTTAAGCTACTTATCAACTTTAAATTTTGATTTAAAGCCAAAACTAGTTGAAAAGCGGCAATATTAATTTCACTTAAGAGTAACAATAGGTTACTAAGCCAATAAATATTTACTAAAAGTATTTAAATATATGTCTTAAACGTACATCATTCGGTGACTTAAAACCGACCAGTGACTTAGTTTGCAGAAATTTTGATACTAAAGCATTTACGATTTAATTGTAATTATAATTTAATATTTAATTTTTAATATTGTATAACAACTAATTAATATTGCAATACTACAGAGCACGGTGACAATATATGTATTCATATTTGCTACAAAGAATTTTACTTGTTGACTAAAATATTCACTACGGTCATAAATATATGATTCGCATAATATCAATTTTTATAATAATATATTGTAATTACACGATAGAAAAAAGGTGATTTTCCTTTAAAATAAATATAATAAAGCCATTGATAGCATAGTACTTAGTATATATTGTAATACTTAGTATTTATTGTATTCTCATCTAATACAGATTACATTCACTGCTGAATCTACTGCATTCTCTCTGCGCTACCGAAAGGTTGACTGATAGAGAATTCCCTCGTCATTGAGTCCACGTTTACATAAATAATGTATTAAGTGTAAAATAAATAAATAAATACTTAATGCTCATAGTTATAATAAGTCTGTCTGTTGACACACTCGTCTTTCGTTGATCAACGCATACGATATAACACGTATACGTATCTGACACACCGCACATGCGTGCAGGCCTCTGTCGAGAAAGTAACTCCTTTCTTTAGTCCATAATTGTAATCAAAAATGCCTTGTGGAAGTTTTGCTATGTTATGCGAATTTGAGCTTTAAAAATTCAAAAAGAAACTTCTCGAAAAATTACAGATAAAGGCGGTCTTGACACTTTACTGTAAATGTATCATTCGAGATTTTGATTTCAAAAAGAACCTTCTCGAACTATTAGAAATATATATCTACAGCGAATTAGTACAGGAGCCGGAAAGATACAGAGATTAAGATATGTATTATCCTATAGGGAAAAAATATTTTATCGCGAAAATATGCATAGTTCTTGTGGGAAACTGTAAAATGTAGAATTTACAATTCACGCGTAGAGTTAGTGGATCAATAAATACCAAGGGCTTTAACGACGACGCAGCGGCGGCCGGCGAGCGGGCCTCACTAATAAACTATTAATTTAATCATTAAACTACAAGATTAATAGTACCTACACGTGTACAAACTAATGACGACAATAAAACAATATTAATAATAATTAATTATTATTACAAAATATACAATTCTCAAGTGGTATTCGATTTCGGGATTACAAAAAATAAATTGTAAAAAAAATATACAAAAATATCTAACATTCTTATGGGACGAGAGCGCCGCGTTAAATGCTTGAAACTTTTTGATGAAACGTCTACGAATGGTTAGTGTCGGCGTGAGGTGCGCGCGGGGTGGGGTGCCGCGGGGCGCCCCGCCGCCGCTCCCCGTGGTGCCGAGGTTAGTGACGTCACCGCGCCGCGGTCGCTCCGTCATCGTATTACCTACAAGTCGTCGAGAGATCAACCCCCGTTGCTGGGCTGGTCCTGGAACAAACACCACTCATTAAAATCATCATCATCAGTCCTTAAACCCATCATCGAAGCATGGACTTCCTCGCATCAGAAGGAGAATATGTCTGTGGTGTCAAATAAAAAGGGTATAAGTGGACAAATTAAAAAAAAAAATTCTTGCACACTTGCGTTTTAAACACCGACGTGTATTACGGTAAAAGAAGGTGAATTACCGCAAGTTTACTTCATTCTACTGAAACACAAATTGAGCCGTGTCGTAATTGATGAAGTAAAATAAGTTGAATGTCCTATCATCAGTTGGTGATAGGTAACTCATAGGCTTTTTCCTCAATATCACAGATGAAAAACGATACCGATAATAAATAAAACATTCATTAATTCATTCATTCGTTCATTCATTCATTCATGTTGGCACAGTTTGCACCTTATTCAACATGAAGTCTGAAATCATGAAGTTTACATTCTCAGCCGTAGACGAGTTCGTACAATATAGTACGCGATTGGGAATCAAATCCGCGACAATTACGGGATATCACCAGATCACAGCGACACTCGGAGCCCTGCTTTTCAGCAGTACAAAGCTGTGGTACCACTTCACCCCGACCCCCGACTGTTCACCAACTTACCGCCGGTGTTAGTTAACAATCGCAATGTCTAGACCATAAATTCTCAACCTTTTTTGCCCATCGTCCACTCTAAGATTTTTTTTTTTCTGGAAAGCCCATTTTTTTTTAAATTACCCTCTATCGCGAATCTGAAACAGCTATCGCCACGATTATATTTAAACGTGTAACATTATACAGCCGTAAGATGGGATATGACCCATATCCTATCTCTTTTTTTTTTGAGACTATAATTTTTTAACTTGCCCACGCCCCTCCGTGACATCTCAACGCCCCCTTAATTTTTCCTGGATTTTCTATTGTCCCCTTAAAAATCTCAAACCTCCACAAGGGGGCGTTATCGCACACGTTGAGAATTTATGGTCCAGACGTTATCTCTACTTGTAGAGATAGACGAATGCCTTCCTAACAACACGGGAGATTAGCATATGTGTTTCAAAAGGCACACCGTTGCTCTCAGGGGTTTTGAGCGCTACGGGGTACATCAAACTGTAGTCTGTCATCAGAACCATACACAAGTACCGCTGTGATAACATCAGATCCTGAATCTGCATGCTGCATGTTATTGTTAACAATTTGAGAGACGTCACACAGGCTGTGGGACAGATCAGTTGATCAAATTTCGTATAAAATTATGAATTATAAGTTGTAGATGTCCCTCACCTGTATGGGCGAATCCACGGCCGGTTTGGTGAGAGGTGAGTCCTCCGACGTGGGCTGACACTCTGTGGGCAAAGATTGGACAGTAGATCAAATCGTATGCGGCGCGAAGTTAATGACATGTCACTCCATATGGAGGATATGACATTATCTTATCCCATATGTTTTTGAAACAACGCCATGGCGCGGGACCTGAATCGAATCGACGACCTTTTCGATCGGGGGACGTGCTTAACACAACTTGACTAACAATGTACTTCTAAGATCTACATTGTTGGCACCTTTGTACTACATGGAGAAGGAAAACTTCGTGAGGTAACCGGCATGCCCGCATGGGTGTGTGAAGTCTACCAACACGCATCAGGCCAGTGTTATTAAATTACGGTCTAATCCCCCTCCTGATTAGGGGAGTTCCATGCCCCTGTACTGGGGACGATTCGATGATGATTTGCTGAGGTAAATGAAAGTTTTAATATAAATTGAACGCATATATAAGGCAAATGGAATGATTTTATATCGGAAAATTGTGATAAGGGGAAATATCGGTGCTGGTGCGCATCCGCGCGCCGTGGGCGTGCTCGCGACGCGTGCGCACAACAGAGTGGTGCCGCTCGTGTTCGTCAGGCGGTCTCACGGCTGAGCGGGCGCATGCGCGGGCCGCTCCGTGTGACGGCACAGCCGTGAAACGAGTACACGTTCAGTTTAACCCTTACACTCGGGGTCATTTTCGCGCGGACGAACCAGCGACTCGAGACGACCGAAAATGCAGTCCGCGCCATGGTTGCGCACTAATCTCAAGTATTCTTACTTGTAATAGTATTCTTAACTGTAGTAGTTTTCTAACTACTTCCACTAGGGAAGGAGGTTATGTTATCTTCATAACATTGTACAGGAGGAGCTTAGTAGTTACGCATTTCGCCGCGCGTCGTACTTCCGCACCAAACGAAGTGGCGAGCGGGAGTCGCGTCTGGAGCACAAAGGGTTATGGTACGGGTGGTAGCGGGACGCGCTCGAGTGGCGGGCGGCGAGCGCGTGCTGCGCCCGGAGCGTGTTCCGTGAGCGAGCGAGTCGTGTCGCTGTTCTGGCTCATCACGCGAGTCTCCGCTCCGGGAGCCCGTACTTGTCGCCGTACAGCTGTGAAGGCAACCTTAGAAGTAGCGTGTGTACGCACTGGCGTGGTGTCGCAGCGCGTCGTTCTGCTCGCGCAGCGCCGCGAGCTGCTCGCGCACGGCGCGTGGCGCGGGCGCGGGCGGCGCGGCCAGCGCGCGCGACAGCGTGTGCGCCAGCTCGCACGCAGGCCCCACCAGCTGCGCCGCCAACAGCGCCGCGGCGCCGCCCTCTGGAACACACGGGCACGCGCCATTACACGCACCGCACAAACACTTCACTACACGATCAACGATAAACACTTTCCTGTATAAATCCGCTGATTTTGTATTAAAAAAGTATCAAAATTCGTTGTGGGTATTGTACGCGGCGCCGGGGTTAATCTGATAAAAATATTCTCATATCATCTCAAAAATATTATCATACGTTTAAATAAATTATTTTCACATGTTGTTTTTTTT
>WUAW01017637.1:4097-16895 GCA_017165845.1 Thaumetopoea pityocampa | reverse complement strand
TTCTTATAAATTAATTATAATTACATGGAAATACAGTCCAGAAAAACTTCAATTATGTTTTTTATTTAACACACCCAATAAGGACCATGTGACAAAACTCACACTTACCAATATCAAAACTGTTTCAAAATTCGCGCGCAGTATCCCAAACCACTCATAGACAAAATGCAATCGCGCCATCTTACTTGCGCTCCGCCATTTTGCCGGCAGGCTTGTGTTTGTGAAACAACAAATCGTAAGAACGTATTTATAAAGTTGATGCGCCTATTTTTGTTTATTTTGGTGGAAAAATTTATGTTTTGGTAATTATTTTACGAAAAAGGGATACTTTTATGCTCGAAGAAGAAATTGCAAAGGTAATAATTGTGTTTGATTAACGAGTTTTGCTTTAAAATGCGTTTCTATTGCCGTCGGTCGAAATCCTAATAAGGACCAGGGTTTGGGTTGGTATTAAGGGGTTTATTAGGAGATATGGCCATATTAGCAATTATTAATTATCGGTATAATTTTAGTTCCTAGTAATTTTTCTATTTTACTTCAGTGTTACAAAATTCAAGTATTTGGGTAATATTTTACAGTTTATCGGACCTCAGTTAATAGAGCTTTGTGATGATGAATGTTTTTAAGTTAACACGCACGATTTTGTTGTTTCTGGTTTTAAGCATCTTTGACATTTGGCTTGCTCGTAGGTGATTCGTAATAGAGTCACTGGCTAAGAAGAAACTAGGCAACTGGTCTGAAGCTGCACTTAAATCGGCCATGGATGCTGCAATTCAAAAAAATATGTCAGAACGAGAGATTGCGACACGTACCAAATACCACGACGAACATTAAAGGATCATCTCACTTCAGGGAGTTACAAAAAGAGAATGGGTAGAAGACGTACATTGACTGAAGAACATGAAAAAGATTTAGTTGCCAGAATAATTAAATTTGCTCAAATCGGTATGCCCTTGACTCCAAAAGTAATAAGAAAACAAGCATTTGCATTCTGCAAAGCCCACAATATTGAAAATCAATTCAATGAATTAAAGGGATCAGCTGGTAAAAAGTGGTTACAGAAGTTCCTCAAGCGGCATTTTACTGTGTCTTTAATATTAATATATCGTTAATTTTTAATCAAGACTTAACAACTAATAAAATACATATTTCATATTCCAAATATCCGGGTATTGACTGGTTATTTAAGACAATTTTTTAGTATTATTTTCAAACAAATAACTGAGGAAAGACTGATTATTAGTTAAATAAATAAACGTTTGTTATTGCAATAAAATTTGTTTTATTCATAATTTTCAGTGCCATATACTTAACCCGGGGTTCGTCGCTACCGGGTAAAAAATACCACAGAAGTAATAAAAACACATATCTTTTTTTCTACGTAATTTAGCGACATGCCGCTCTAGGTGTCTTTCGGCAAAGAAACAAGAGACGAGCTCCCCGCACGGCTGTCAGTTGGCATCATGTGCTCGGCCGCAGCGAACGTGTGAAGTGAGTGTGGGTGAAAAACACCCGGTAGCGACCGTTTATGTAACTTTTTTGAATAACTTTAAATATTTTTTTTTTGTTTTAGCACTTTGTTACCATGAATTTTCCAATAAACGATAGCACTTTAGAAGAAATATTGGAACAAGAAGATAGTGAGCATGAAATCGTATCAGAAACTGAGGATTATGAGGAGCATAGTAACCATGACAGCGATACTGAGCAGGAAGCGGATTCTGATGATGTTCCTGACATTCACCTGCAGTCTGAAGGGGAGGAAGAGCCAACATTACCTGTACAATTGGAAGAAGGGTATTTAGATGATGTACCATTGTAATATATCAGGCGTGGGAAATTCATTGGCCGGAATGGAAGAACTCAATGTCTTGTACAACAACCATCACAGAATGTACGTACGAGATCTCATAATATCATTTGCCAGGGTCAATAAGAGCAGCAAAAGATTGTTTCATCATTTTAGAAGCTTAGAATTTGATTTTTCCAGATGAATATCTGCAAAAAATAGTCGATTGTACGAATATCTGGGCAACAGATGGTAGCGGTTGTGACTTGTGTATAGCAACTATGTCACGTCAAGGACTTCATTTCTTATTAAAATGTTTACGTTTCGAGCTTTGTGTTGACAGTGACAAATGTTGTTTAATAATTTCTTTAAAACTCAGTTATGTTTGTGAATTTGCTTTAATTTAAAAGTGCAAAAGACGATTCACGTTTTTATAATAAGAATAGTAAAGCATGAACATTCAATTGTCGATTCTCTGTTTTAGGTTAGTATTTCATTAGTTGATATTTGTCATGTAAAACTTATCTGTATTTAATAAATAAAACTCTGTTTTAGATGAATCACATTGTGTTATGCTTCAAGAAAATAACTTCTGATCTTAAATGCATGCACGCGAAGAGCGACGAGCAGAGGATAAATTTGCACCTCAGCGTGAGATTTTTTAAGACTTCAATGGCAACATAAAAAAACATTACTCATTTGGAGAAAATGTCACCATTGACGAATAACTGGAAAAGTTTCGTGGTCGTTGCCCTTTTAGACAATACATTCCTAGCAAACCTGGTAAATGTGGTATTAAAATCTTTATTATGGCTGATGCTCAGAGTTTCTACACGGGAAACATGGAGGTTTATGTCGTACAAAACGACGGGCCTTTTCAGAAGAGCACTGCAGCAACTGATGTTGTGAAAAGAATGGTGGAACCAATAAAAAATAGCCACCGGAACGCGATAATGGATAATTGGTTTACTAGTTTTCCACTTTTCCACGATTTACTGAAGGATTATGGTCTGACCGCGTTGGGAACTTTGAAAAAAAAATAAAGCTAAGATTCCTCCGATATTTACAACCACCCAAGAAAGATCTATACCTAGCTCTATATTTGGGTTTCAAAAAGATTGCATATTGGTCTCATATGTGCCAAAGAAAAAGAAAGTCGTGCTGCTTGTTTCTACTATGTACCACGATGGTATAAAGATTTTGGAGAAGCGGAGAAACCGGAAATTATACTTGATTATAATCGAAATAAATGCGGTGTCGATGTCGTAGATGAACTGTATGGAACTTACTCAGTGTCACGTGGAACTAAAAGATGGTCTTTAGTAATATTTTATGGACTTCATTAAGAAGTCGTCGAAGTCGTCGTCGAAGTCGGGAGTATCAATGCCTACGTTATTGTCAAAAATAATAAGGAACAATTAGGAGCTTCGATAAGCCCAAGAGTTGAAAGAATTAGCCAAAGGTTTATTGATGCCATATTGATACACCGCAGATTGCAAGTTGTTAATTTGCCACAGCCCATAAAAACTAAAATCAAGTTTATTTTGGGTTTAGATGAAAACAACGAAGACAATATGCCAAGCTCCTCACAGTCCCGACCAAATCCATGCATGTCTCGATGTGAAGACTGCACGTGGAGGATGAAACTTGTTCACCAATCTTAGAAGTCAGCCCACTTGTCTGGAACAAAATTATTAACAATAAAATATTTATTGGTTATCAATCGATTCTTGCTATAGATCATTCGCCTATACTCCAATGTTATAGGTGCATGGGCTTTAGCCATAGATTCACAGAATGCACAGCTAAAGGGGCTAACTGCGGATACTGCTCAGAAACATATGAAACTAGAGACTGCCCTAACAGAAATCTTGCACCGAAATGTATTAATTGCAAAGTTAATTGTAAAGATAATAGTAATTACACTTACCCTGTCTATAGCAAAGAATCTCCTATCTGGATTAAATGGGATGGTATCGCCAGAGCCCCCATCAAGTACTGCTAAAGGCATTCAAGCGAACAACCAAAGAAGAGATATACTCAAACAGTTAAATTTTTTACAGGTTAATTTAAGCCGAGGATTCTCTGCAACTAAAGAATGTATACAAGGAGCCCTTAACAAAATTGATATGTTACTATTACAAGAACCATATGTGAGGGCAACAGGCCATGCAAACACACCCGGACGTCTTTTCCAAACAAAATCTGCCAACAAATTAAAGCCGAATCAATTAAGTCATTGAGCATACGTAAAAAGACAACATTAGCATCTTGTACTGCTCGTTTTGGAGGGAAAAAAGATTCTGAGGCTGTAGAATCATTCCTGTCGGCCCTTACAATTTTCACGGAACTTGAATGTGTCCCGGATAAAGAAGCTATAAAAGGATTACCGCTGCTGCTATATGGTGAAGCAGGAGAATGGTTTCAAGGCGTCAAAGACAAAATTATCACATTAAAGGAGTTTCAGTCACAGCTTCGTCAGAATTATGCACCCCTAAAACCTGCTTACCTTCTGTATCAAACTCTCTATGGATTGAGCCAAGCTGAGAATGAGTCAACAGAAGATTTCCTCTCTAAAAAGCGATTAATCTTTTCTCAGCTACCAGAGCCCAAGCATCCAGAGATATAACAACTAGACATGATATATGGACTCCTTCGCTTAGAAATTCGAGATAAAGTTCCATTTATAATAAATTGTAATAAAATACCGCAAGAGGGCCAGAAACCCGCATAATTAACACATAGTACTAAGCTCCTCCCTACCATATGGCGTAGAATAGTCGAGGCAGGCGCGGTGCACATAGACCTCCAGCACGTCAGAGCGGCCGATCAATCGCCCGTGGCGCAATGCACAAGATGCCTCGGCTACGGCCACAGTAAAAAGTACTGTAATGAGCCTGCGGACCTCTGCAGACACTGCGGCGGCGCTCACTTAAGATCAAAGTGCGCCGAATTTTCCGCAGGATCGTTGCCCAAATGCTGTAACTGTATAAGATCTAAAAACGACATGACAGCACATAATGCCTTCAGTACAGTCTGCCCGATACGCCGCAGGTGGGACGAGTTAGCTCGATCCACCATCTCATATTGCTAAGGGCGTCCCATAGAAACAAAAACAAATAACAAAATAACTGGGAATACATCAGGGTGAAAATAGATATAAGAAATATATACTAATAAGCTCAGTATTGCACGAAAAATATCACACCAAAACAATATACAGCACCAGCAATCATGGTAAATAAAAATAAGTTTAGATAATAGAATTAAGAACAACGTACCCACTAGAAACTAAGACCAATGTATATACAAGAAAAAACAAACAAATGTAAATAAATTAAGAATAGATAATAAGAAAAATGTATCCATTAGCACCTAAGTTCAACGTATACTGTAAAGAATGCATCTAAATAAAAAATAAAAACAATATATATATATAAAATACATATATTTAGAGAATGGAGGGCGCGCGATGTGCCGCGCGACGACATCACTGCGTGATGGAGACAGCACGCGGCGTTCCACTAGTTGTTGGTGTTGGACGCGAACCTGGAATAAACAATACATATTAGTATTTGCATATATAAAGAAGTGGTAGGCGCGCGATGTGCCGCGCGATGACTTCACAGCGTGCTGGAAACAGCGCGCGGCGTCCAACTGGTTGTAGGCGTTGAACGCGAACCTGAAATAAACAACACATATTAATACATATTAACATTCGCAAATATTTCGTTCCCAATTGAGGGAACGTCATCAGTGGTTAAAGAATTTAAAGACTATGATAGACATCAATGTTATTCTGTCATCCTCTTTAAAGTGATCAACAATTTGTTACTATGAAAGTCGATTTACTAAATAAATCTACTTCATAACTACAAAATTAGCCAACTAACTACTATAAAAATAAATAAATAGAACTTTGGTACGGAGGGGAAATGCCAGTGGGCAACCCCGCCGAAAGCCTCGCCCGACACCTCAAGGTGTCAGCAAGTGTGGGTCCGTCGGGACCAGAGGTCTGACCTAGGTCGGACGGTGGATGGCGGGGAGTACCTTGCGGTGCGGCGGGACTCTTGTGGGCGAAGATCGTTTACGGGAGTCTGTCTACGGACACACGTCGTGCGACCTGCCCTTCTGTCACGTGTCGTTGTCACGTCTAGCGGCGTGACCGTTGGGTAGGGGGCTTGCCTTTATTGGCCGGCCCGAGACAAGGAAAAGTCAATAACACCCGACAGCGAAGTCGTAAAAACCTGTGGATACCGGCCGACCTCCACAGTATATAGGCATGCCCGGGTACAGGGAGCTCTGCCCGGGTCGACTGTCTTTCTCCCATACTCGTGGGACTCATATGGAGCATTTAAATACAAAAAACAAAAACCCCACTAATGATATTGTGGAAGGTGATGGCACCTGTGGAAAGGTGCGCGAAGTACGCGTCTCGTTGCCGCGTTGCGACGTGACGGAACTTGGAGTCGGAAGGTCCTCGCGGCTGTTGGAGTCCGACAGCAGCGAGGTCTCTATGGTTGAAGTGGACTCACGCCCAACATCTCCCCATCTTTCGAGGCTGTGGCGCAAGCGCCGCAACTCCGCGTCAGAAGGGGATACTGACGATTCGGCTGGTCCCCAGCAGGAGGGGAAAGCCATTAAAAAGAGAGAACGTGGCCGCCCGCCAACTACGGGCGAATACGTCGGTTTGGCCAAGGCCAAGGCCGAATACGCGGCGGCCAAGAAGAGGGAGTTGGAGCTCCGAGCAGAGGAGGAGCTCGAGAACGAGCGCAGGGCGCTCAGAGCGTTATTTGCTCGTGAGGTGCCAGGCCCCGCGGAGCCGCGGAACGAGGTGGACGCGGAAAAGCCGGTGAGTGCTCAGACGGCTGAGCAACTCACCGGGGCGATCGAGTCGGCGGTGGAGTTGATTAACTCCATCGCCAAGACGTCGTCTCGCCTAAAAGGACAATACGTGCGGGACCTCAGACAGGCCGCGAGCATCATCGTTGGCAACGCTCGCGAGCTGAGGTCCCGCACGGAGTCGGAGGAAGTTGTCCGCCTGCAGGGCGAATTGGCGGACCTGCGGGCGAGATGACATTGTTCAAGCAGCAGACGAACTCTGCTCTAGCCATGACGCGCTATGAGATCGGCTTTATGATCGACGCGCGTGTGGCTGGTATCGGGGATCGCCTGCTGCCAGAGAGGCGGCTGCGCCCCGCGCTCGCGGCGGACGCCAAAACCGCCGTCCGTGCCGCCCGCGAGGCAGCGACCCCTGCCCCTGCCCAGAAGGCACCGAGGTCGGTGGACCCGTTCCCCCCCTACCCCTCCTGCTCACCGCCGCCCGTCGGAAGAAACTGCACCCCCTCCCGGAGGAGCTATCGCCCCAGGCGGCGGAGGAAAAGGAAAGGGCAAAGGAAAGACGAGGAAGAGCACCGCGGCCAGGGAGGCCGAGGCCGCTCGACTGGCGCGTCCTGGTGCCCTCCGTCCCTCCCACTCCCCAACCCCTTGTTGAGGCGTGGAATAAGGTGGCGGCGAGGCCCCGAAAATCGAATGTGCCAGCCCGGGTGCCGGCCGCCCCTGCGGCCCTTCCAGGCCAAAAGGCGGGTCCCCAAACTGCGCGCCCCCCGCACTGCTGCGGTGACTCTCACCCTGCAGCAGGATGCGGTGGCGAGGGGCGTACGTACACGCAGGTGCTGGAGGAGGTCGAGAGATCAGTCGACCTCAAAAGCCTCGGAATTGACAGCCTGCGATTCCGTAAGGCCTCCGGTTCGTAACCGGGGGTCGAGTCCTCGAGGTGGCGAGGACCGACAAGGCTCAGAAGGTGGACGCCCTGGCTGCGAGCCTGCGCTCGACCCTAGGAGAGGTGATCCGCGTCGCCAGGCCAGAGAAATGCGCTGAGCTGCGCATCTCGGGCCTCGGCAACACCGCCTCAAAGGAGGCTGTGGCCAGGATGGTGGCGGCCGAAGGAGGCAGCTCCGTCGAGGCCGTCAGGACGGGTGATATTAACCGCCCACCTGGACGACGGAGCACCGCCTGGGTGAAGTACCCTGTCGTGGCGGCCAAGAAGCTAACTGACGGCCGCCGCCTAAAAGTAGGATGGACCGCGGTCTAGGTCGCCCTCCTGGAGCCCAGGCCGGAACGATGTTTCCGATGCCGGCCTCCGGGCATGTTGGGTCCAAGTACGCTGCAGGGATAGACCGCAGCACGCTCTGCTTCCAGTGCGGGCAGCCGGGCCACAAGAAGGCCGACTGCTCGGCGGAGCCGCGGTGCCCGGTCTGCGCGGCAGCCGGAACTGCGTCCGGGCACCGCCTGGGCGCCAAGGGCTGCCCGGCATCGGCCCCCAAGACTAGGGACAAACAAAAGAGGAGGGCGATGGGCAAGGACCGTAACCCGCCCCAGCCCGCACCCGTGGAGGCCATGGAGACCGCCCAAAGTTAATGGCTAGCAAAGTCTCAATATTGCAGGCGAACGTCGGCCATTGTATCGCGGCTCAGGATCTGCTGATCCAGACCGTGATGCAATGGCACATGTCAATCGCTGTGGTCAGTGAGCCGTACCACGTCCGCGCCCGAGACGATTGGGCAAGCGACGTGGACGACTCGGTGGCCATCGTCGCCCAGCAACCCCTCGACGAAGTGCTGAGTGGTCGCGGCTGCGTACTCGCAAAGTTGGCGACGTTGCGGTACGTGGGGTGTATTTCTCGCCCAACAGGAGCCTCCCTCAATTTAAGCAGATGCTTGTTGCCGGGGCCCTGTTGGCGGCTGTACGCCCCACCCCGGTTGTTTTCGGCGGGGATTTCAACGCCAACGACCGTGGGAGAGCGCTGGAGGAGTGGGCGGTCTCAATGGGCCTGGTTCTCTTGAACCGGGGGGCGGTTCCCACGTGCGTGCGACCCCGGGGCAGTTCGATTGTGGACGTTTCGTTCGCCAGTTCCGCCCTGGCTCGCCGCACGCGAGACTGGAGGGTGGTCGAGGGGGTGGAGACGCTATCGGACCATAGATACATACGGTTCGACGTCGCTCCACGCCCCTCGACCCACACGGTCAACCTCAATCGCCGTCTCGCGTGAGAGGGACCACGGTGGCGACTCCACTCCTTAAACAAGGAGCTGGCCAAAGAGTCGGCCATTGTGGCGAGGTGGGCCAACACGGGCGGCGGCCTGGACGTGGACGCGAGGGCTTTGGCGCCAATTTTTATCAAAATTGACCCTATGGGATGCAACACTTCCATGGGCATAAAATAATGTATAAGTGCATAAAATTGTATAACCCATGTTTATATAATGTATGTTAAGTAAAGGCAAGTATAGGTTGTACTTAAGGCATGCGCTACATATGGCCTGCCGGAGGCGGCGCGGATGACGTGTCGTCCACTTCCCTCTAATATGGTTGAGGAGGACGATGGGTGGCATTCCGCGTCAACTCGTGAACGGGTGCCGCATTGCGGGGACCGGTCGGACGGATGCTCCGTCGGGAGCACTCCAATCTCTAAATAATATGCATGCCAAATATTCTACTTTATTTATGTTTTAGTTTATATTTTAATTATAACTTTGTGAAGTGTTGCAATTGTCATAAATTATGTAATAAAATTCATCTAAATTTTATAATGCGGGCGATGTGTATGAATAAAAATTTTGAATAAACCTAATAAATTAAAATATATTAAAAAAAGGTACGGACCAAGTGTCTGTAGTTCTAAGGACTTATTTAAAAAAAAAACCAAATTTTGATAAATAATTAGTTAAAAGATCTTTATACAATTTAGAAACATTTATAAAGGAATCACATACCTCATTGAGACTCATGATTGACCATGTCTTAGAAAACTGACGTGCATTAAGTAGTTTGGGTGAGCGCGCCGATCACTGCGATACGCTGATCGTATTTAATATATCATCAAAATTAGATACATACATAATACAGGTCACAAAAGGGAGGAACACGGGAGTGCCTCGTCAGGCTCGGTAACGTTGAAAGAGTTCTACAATTTCTGCACGACCGAGCTGATGTGCTAGGAACAATGCAATTTAGTAAAGCTGATGCAGGTCGCAGTGAACGCTTTTACTTGAGCTTGAGAGCTGAGGTCGTACCATTGCCGATGTTCACCTTCACGCTTTCCACGTGGATGATTTGATAACCACTCACAACGTTAAATACGAATTAAAACGCATTATTGAAGCCGTTATAAACAAACTAGCTGAGGGTTGTTTCTCTTTGCGGAAATTCAGGACTAATGTTCCGGATATATTTGATGATAACGATACATTAAATCAAAATCAAGGCTTTTCAAGTGTCCACTGTTCTGGGTTTGAACTGGTCTCCTACTGAAGATACTTTACAATTCTCATCTGAGTTTGAGGCTGTTCCACAAGAAACGAAAAGAACTATATTGTCAGCAACATGTAAAACATTTGACCTGCTCGGTCTTCTATCTCGTGCATAATGGTTCCTAAAATGTTTTGCAAGAGCTGTGGCTTTTTGGCGTTAAAACTTAACCCGTTTTTAGACAACAACGGTATATTTCGAGTTGGTGGACGTTTGCATGATGCTCAGTGTTCATATAATCAAAGGCATCCCGTGCTATTAGACGGCAAACATCCACTCTCTAAGTTAATTTTTAAATTGAACATCTGCGTTTACTTCACCGTGGACCACAACTGTTACTTAGCGCGGTTCGGGAACATATTTGGTCGAATAAAGGCCGGGTTTCGGCTAAGAAGCACTGTGCACAAATGCCTCGGAGGATACCTGTGAGATTCTAGAAACCGAAGCTACCTGCATCCTCTGTTCAGGGCGCCACTTTGCCACAAGCAAATCCTGCCTAGAACAAGAAAGACAACACCGCATCAAATCAATCATGGCCCAAAAGTGTGTCACCCAGGAACTATTCCGTCAGTCCTCTCCTTCCCAATTCTTATAGAAACGTATCTCTGCAACCTCAACCAATTTTCAGCCCTCCTATTCATCTGTTAAGACAGTATATCGTTCTCCCCGTCCTAGTCCCCCCTTAAGTAATCATACGATATGGAGACCAACAACCAAATTACTTCCACTTCTGTGTCATCAATGCCTAATGGTATTGTAATGCCTTGGCAACAACCATTCTCTGCCTCAAAATGATAGCATGCTTGAGACACTGCTGTCTCTTGTCATTGATATCATTTTAATGAATCCTCACAACCTGTCATTCAACGTTGCCTCAAAACTTACCCAAATCATTTCTTTATCCAGCAAAAATAGATCCCCTAGTTGTTCTTCGGTGGAACAGCCAGAACATGCTTACCAAAAAGCATGAACTGACCCACTTGATTAACAAATTCCTTCCATCGGTCATCGCTGTCTCGGAGACATGGTTGAAACCAGGACCCAATTTCCGGAACCAGGGCTATTCCTGCCTGCGAGACGACAGGACCAATAGTTATGCAGAGAGTGCTTTATTAATAAAGCGATCACTCCTAAATATCTCTGCCTCTTCATCCTCCTGGCATCAACATTGTTGGCGTCAGATCCCTTAATATCTCCTTTGTGTCTGTCTACATATTCCACCGACTCCTTTTTGATTCCCAATCTACTGTTACTCCTGTCTTTTATTCCCACCCACGTGATTCTCACGAAGGACTTCAACCCCACCTCATCCTCTTTCCTTTCCTCTCCATTACGCCGAGAGAATGCAATGAGGAACTTTATATATACTTATGAACCTTATAAAATGGCGGCGTCGTGGTTCGCCACCCGACACGTCTTATTGCCCGCGGAGGCGAAATTTGGGCTGCGGATAGCCACTTTGCTACATCAAACGATTGTAGTAGGTGGAAGGAAGTGGTCTCTGCCTACCCCAATGGGAAAGAGGCGTGAATGTATGTATGTATGTATGTAGTATGTACTGTGGTCTCTGCCTACCCTTATGGGATATCGGCGTGAGTGTATGTCTTAATTTTTGTGCTGACTCCTGCATTCCTCTGAAGAAGGCTACAAAAACCTTTAGTCTCCACCCCCTGGTGGGAATTTGAATGCACAGCGGCAGTAACAGAACGGAATGTAGCAGAGAAATCTTATTGTCAATATATGACTGTAGAAAACCTCCTAAAATATAAACATTTAGCAGCAGCATTCAAGAGAATAACTTAAAAAAAATACCCCTTGAAAAAACTATCCCATGCTCTCCATCGACCAACAGATTCCTCTGCCGGCATTGATATTCCATATTCCTTCCCTAGGAAATCCTCTGACAAGACCGAAAATATTTTCCTAAGCACTTTTTTTGAAATTGGTATAGTTCCAGACCAAGGGAAGACCAAAATCATTATCCCTATCTTTAAAGCCGGTAGAGACCCTGCAACCCTAACAGTCGTAGGCCAACCGCTCTATCACTGAAAATGGCTCACTCCATGCCCGAACTCAATTTGGGTTTAGGAAAGGTATGAGTACCACGGACAGCCTCAGCCTATTGACCACAGACATCCAGATAGCATTCAAGAAAAAAACTTTCCTCGTAGGAGTTTTCCTTGATATAACATCAGCCTATGACAACGTCCTACTTTCAGTTCTCAGGAGCAAGCTCACCCAGCTGAGAAACTCCCAGAAGCTTGTTCGTTTCTTCTATAACTTGTTGGTGAAAAGGTCTGTCGTCATCAATTCAAATTCTGGATTGAATAGTCTGGAAGGGCTTAACTCAGGGTTTTGTCCTCAGCCCCCCTTTTGTATAGTCTATATACTTAAGATCTCGAACAATCCGTGGACCCCTTTTGCGAGGTGTTGCAATATGCCGATGATTTCGCCTTTTATCCCTTCTTCATCGATAGAGGATGCAAACAGGCGACTCAACTCGGCTCTGGGATACCTCGATGAATGGCTTTGCGAACATGGTTTTTCTTTATCTTCCTTCTACATCATACGAATCTACAGTCAGCGCCACTGATGATGAAAAAGAAATACTCGATGACAACGGTAGCTAATTCATTAATCATAAAGTAAGATAAGATATTCTTCAGAAAGAAGGAATACGACAGCGAGTAGTGTGTTCAT
>WUAW01017636.1:23963-35787 GCA_017165845.1 Thaumetopoea pityocampa | reverse complement strand
TGAGGTCAAGTAAAAGTGGTTCTTAGACTTTTTATATGAATCTATGATTGTGTTGGGATGTTGCGGAAAACCGACATTCACGCGGGCGGAGCCGCGGGCAAAAGCTAGTAGTATATAGTTTGAAATAAGTAAATTCATGAATTAATACGAAATGACAAATTAGGTCAATATTTTTGTCAGTAACAGCAAACGAGTATGCGGGCCCAACTGTTATATTACCCATAAATGTCGTGCCCGTAGATGTTGTACTCATAGATGTCATCCATAGATTTCGTAATCATAGACGTATGTGGCGGCTCGTTCCTAGCCGCACACACTCTCCTTTGAATTTGGAGCGTCGTTGCTAGGTTATTAACAAAGGAAGAATCGGGTGGGCTACGGTGCGAAAATTCCACAAGCATGTATACATTATAATATTTTATATTTGTAAATCAATATTTTATGTGGGGATAAGCAGGAGTCATTGATGTTTGTTTTTTTATTTATACAACACGCGCACACTTCCTTTCCCAACATGTATTATTATTTTGATAATTTTCAATGTAAATAATGAAATGTCTGTGTCATAAAAAATTAATTACATTCCAACAACCAAAACGGGAAAATAACAACGTTTATTCCTTTTGATTTATTTCTTGTCAATGTTAATGGCGCAAAGTTGCAGATGTTTAATTAAAGTTAGCAAAAGTACAGGCGCAGCAAGAAAGTGGTAATATTGTTATTGAGGAAGCAAAACTTTAGAATTTCTTAAGAGTTTGGAGATTTTATTTATAATTTGTGTATGAAATTTAATTAATAAATTTATTATATTGCTGTCAGTTATGTACAAAAAATAATTTAAATTGCCTACAAGCTTAAATTATAAAACATCAAATATTAAAAACAAAATTGTAATCCATATTCATAGAAATCGAAATTAAGGATTTGATTTGTCATGAATGTCATGAAACATTTATGACAGCTCAAATCCTATGTTATATAAAACTCTATTGCACTGAAAAAAAAAATGCGTTAAAATGCATGATTATTTTATCACAGAAATTTAATTTGTCCGGCAAACAGACTTAAGTATACGGGTAAGCAACCCCGGTCTCCGAGCTAATACTCTCTCTCCCTACTCCTTTCGAGATAGTAGTGGCCTATATCCTATAGTCCTTTTCCCAAATCCGTATTCATTACTCTTCTTCCTTTTCGTGGGAAGTCAGTGAGAAACTAACACTTCTGAACTTTATAAAAATCGCGGCTCCGTGGTTTGCCACCCGACACATTTCGTTTCCCCTGGAGGCGAAAAGTGAGCCACGAATAGGTACTTTGCTTGTAGCAAGTGGGAAGAAATGGTTTCTGCCTACACCAGTTCTTCGGTAGTATAATGGTCAGTATCCCTGCCCGTCACGTGGGAGACCGGGGTTCGATTCCCCGCCGGAGTATCAGGGACAAGGCGTGATTGTATGGATGGATGGATATTTTTACTTACCCGTATCCAGGCTTCTGACAGAACCACGATCTGGTAAGCTTTGCAGCTTCGAGCAGGACGCCTCCGAGGTCACCGATCCTCATGCCAGTGCAGGAACAGCATCCATCACCTTCCCCATCACCCACTAGCACAACACGCGACTCTGACTTCGCCACTTTGGACTATTTCACTTTAAACGTACATTATTCACAAATATATATATTTTTTTAGTTCTATATCATCACTTCCATTAGTCTTTTTATTATATTGTTTCTAGTAATTATAGTAACGATCCCACTTGGAACTGAGCCTTGGTTTTTAAATAGACAATTTTTTCCATTTATTCACAAGCTATGTACAGACGTTCATCGCCACTGAATAACTTATAAAAATAAAACCGATAAGAAAATAATTAATGCCAGCGGTCGTAACTCGACATTGCATACAATTAAGTTTATTATGTTCGTATAGAACACAGGTATAGACCACTCGACAATCAAAATTAACGGTTTCAAGATATCATATAACTAAGAAATAAAAGTTGAAAATTTAAAAATGTATATACTATTACTAATATATACTCGTACTACTGTATACTATTTAATAATAGTATCGGGTTAATTCTTAAATACCGCTAATATAGGATAAGAGGAAGAGTGTGTATATGTATAAAGAAGTAATAACACTTCTTCACGCGTAAAACATTGAATGGATTCAGTCGAAACCGCGAACAAAACTAGTATATACATATAGGCGTGAACAACCTAGAAACCTTTAAGAACAAAAGACTAAAAGAATAATATAATTATTAGAATACTCGCCTACAGTTTGTTTTGCGGTGACAAACAATCTTCAGATAAGGAAATCAATTATACGCACCCAAGCATACCAGAGGTTCCCAGACTTTTTTCCTCACTTTCAAAATTTAGCTGGTTCCGGTGGACCTCCTGCAGCTGCATTTCTAACATATTCCCAAAACTCGACAAAAAATGTGAAGATAGATCTAACTATGGAAATTTGCGTACGACAACGTAGACGCCCGTCGAGTCTCCCGTAGACCCCTGGGGGTCCACCTGGACCACTCTGGGAACTAGGGCATTATACAAATACGAGGAGTGATCCAAAAGTAATGATAATCAATATAAAACGCAATATTTATGCTTAAAATTTGTTTTTATTTTTCTATATAATCTCGTAACAAGTCAATGCACTTAGTCCATCTCTTTTCTAAACCTAAAATTACCTTAGAAAAAAAACTTTCTCTTGATTTTCCCAAAACGCCTCAATAGCGGCCATTACTTCGCCATTGTCTTCAAATTGCTTATCTCGGTGTTTCTTGAGCCGAGGAAAGAGGTAGAAGTCACTGGGATCCAGATTTGGTGAATAAGGAGGGTGTTCAAGCAGTTCGAATCCTGATTCTTGAATGGCAGCCATCGCAACTGCAGCTTTGTGTGACGGTGCGTTATCTTGGTGAAACAGCACTCCAGCTCGCAGCTTGTCGCGTCTTTTTGCCTTAATCGCCTCCCGCAATCTCCTTATTTGGTCTGCGTAGTAAGAGCCCGTGATAGTAACTCCCTTTTCCAAGTATTCCACCTTAATAATTCCTTTAGCGTCCCAAAAAAAGGACGCCGTAACTTTGTCTGCGGAACTTAAAACTTTGAATTTCTTTGGTGTTGGCGAGGAAGCTCTTTTCCAAGTCATGGATTGTTGTTTGGTCTCAGGATCGAAATGTTGGATCCAGGTCTGATCCATGGTCAAAAAACGTGACAAAAAGTTTTCCCTATCAGCTTGAAACTTTTCGAGATTCATCCTTGAAATGTCGACTCATTTTCTCTATTGTTCGTCAGTTAACATTCTCGGTACCCAACGCGCAGACCTTTGTCATATGCAATTCATTGGCAATGATTCTTTGAATGCTATCATATGAGATCCCTGTGACCTCAGCTACATACCTGATGGTCACTCTTTGATCTGCCAACACAATATCTTCAACTTTTTTCACGTTATCTTCGATTAGAGATGTGGATGGGCGTCCTTCGCGATTTTCATTTTCAGTGGATGTTCTGCCCAGTTTAAACTCCTTGGCTCAGCGCGCAACTGTTGAGTATGTAGGAGCAGTCTTCTAATGTTTCCACCAAGTCACTGTGTATGTCTTTGGTAGACATTTTTATCAAACAGAGGTACTTTATGACAGCTCTTATGTCGTTTTTCTCCATTTTGATGTTTTCTTTTCGACGGTTCGTATTCAAATGAATGTATCTCCCGGAAACCGTGTCCTATTTATATGTTTTTTCTTATGGTGAAGTAGTAGGTATATAAGCGAGCAAAAAAATGTAGTTTTTGGATTCATACGAGGACTAGAGATAACCAAATATCATTACTTTTGGATCACCCCTCGTATTTGTTTCGTATGTAAATCGAAACTATGATTCTCAACAAAATACAGAATACGAGACAACTGTGGTGTGAGATAATAACTTTAACCACATAGTTAATCATAGGGTTAACGAAGAATTCTCGGGCAATATAATTAATCATTGTCACATAAGTGCGTTCCTACAGAGAAGCATCGGAGAAGTCTAAAGTGATCTTGAAGCCCCTAATAAAATGTTGAAGAAAGTCATCGTGGAGTTTTTAGTCAGTCTGACACACCATGTCTCAGCATCAAGAGGTGTAACAACAGTTCGTAATATACAGCGACAAAGGGTCGGTATATTCATATATCATACATCACAACGCATACACAATGTTATGTTGAAAATACAGTCATCGATAACTCATCAACTACTCGACTCATATATCCATACAACAAATATGACTGGCACGAAATACTGACCAAATTTATCGTGATGTGAATTGTAATATCAATAGACGTTTCACAAAACTACATTTTATATGTTTATGTACTCAAATAAAGAAATTTGCCAACTGCCTAATGTTTTTATCAGATAAAAACGAAATGAAGTAAAACAGTGTTTAAGAAGCTGTATAAAATAAACAACTCTGCATAGAAAATCCAAATCAGTTAAGGAAACAAGAATATCGTAACTATGTTAGGAGGAAAAGAGTTTATTCAAGTTTATCCTCGTTTATCCTATAATATATAAAAAGAAAAAAAAAACGCAAACTGGTTAACTGGAACTATGTATATGATATTCAGTGACCTCTTGATTTTCAAAGAGCTTTAGTTCGTAGCTGAAACAGGCTATGCAAATAAAATGATCGATATTTAAGTTTGTGGAGTAGTAGCTATCAAATTAACTAATTTTATAAGGATTTAGTCTAAACGCTATTATTTAATGCTCGGGAAAGTGTGTCATTGTTGAATAGAAGTTAAAATTACTTGTTGTGTTGCTGAATTGCAAAATGAGCTTAGTTGGAATATTTGTTTTGTAATGAATCTAAGTTGAAAGTAAAATTTTCACTAATATTTACTGAATAAGGTTATAAAGAATTAATATCAATTTCTGTGGATTAAATTAATTTAAACTTATGCAATAAATAGCTTTTGATTGTAGAAAGGTTATAAAAGGAAATAAGGCAACAAGTAGAAATTTAAGCTTTATTAAAAATTTCGAAAATATTTTTAGTTATGTTGGAGAACTTGGCTGCGTTTGACTTGACTGAAACCTTAAATTATTACGTACCACTCGGAGCCATAGACATGTGACTAATGCTAACAATTTGCATTATCTACAGATGATATAAGGAACTTGATCATATTATTATGTCCGTCATCGAATAATTTAAAATAATTTGTATCACTCTTACTTATATTTAAAGGTATGAGAAACATTTATTTAAATTAATATATTTAATCCTACAAAAAAAAAATCATACTTTAACCCCTAATATAAACAACAATGTAAGTTATTGTAATGATTTCGATAATTCACGTAAAAGTAGTCTACTTTGATTATTTTGAAAGTCTCCGATAGTAATGAAAACTTGAGTTCGGTAGAAAGACAATTCCAGAGGATGAAACAAGAGGAATACAAGAAGAGTTAATAGAACTAGAAATAAGGTGGATGCTCAAGAAGTAAATTGTTTAAAAAGCATAGATTCTTACCATGTGTGGAATGAATATATTGAATTATTCGATGTAAAAATAAAAGTGATACTGGAATTGTCTTAATCAAAGTATCTACCCTCGTTGTCTATACATTTTTACCATCTAATAGACCAATCATTTAAGCCTTTTCGATAAAACTCTGTGAACCTAGACTCCACAAACTGTCTGAAAGCATATTATACTTTTTCTGGGAAGAATTCTTTTTACGTATAAAAAACTGTCAAATCGCTGAAAAATCGGTAATCGGTTCGGGCAAAGTCCGGCGAGTATGGAGGATGACGTATGGTTTCCAACTGCAGTTCATGTAGTGTTAAAACTGTTTCAACAGCAGTGTGAGCATTAGCGTTATCATAGAACAGAACGATGGACGAGTCGGGGCTATTTTTTAGCAAGTTTCGCAATCATTGTTCGGAGTTTTGCACAGTAGATATCTTCTATTACTGCTTGACCAAAACTAAGGAAGCTGTAGTGAATTGCGCCCTGAAGTGAACAACAAAAAGTCACGATCAATTTTTTGTGTGTAAGCTTTGATTTAGGGCATTGTTGTAGCGTTTTATCTGGGGTCAGCCATTGCACTATTTACTTGTGATTATCATAAAGGATCAACTTCATCACATGTCACAATTCGGTCCAAAATTCCTTCATTTCTATACCGGTTCAACAAGGTAAAGCAAGCTTCAATGCGCGCTGCTCAAATCATAAGGCACCCATTTTTCAAGTTTTTAATTTTACCGATTTGCTGCAAATGTGTCAATATTGTGGGTATGCCAACATCAAACCATGCCGTTAATTATTTGGTAGTTTTAACACGGATTGGCTTCCAGCATCACCTTCAATTCATCGTTATTTTCCTTAGTGGCTGGTCTTCCTCGTTCTTCTTCAGGTGGAAGTTTCCACTACGAAAGCGGTTAAATCAATAATGTACGGTGCGTTCGTTAGCCATATCCTCTCTAATATATAATATAATTATATAACAGCTTAATTTGGATATTATGGTTAGGCTAAGTAAATAAGTGCTACATTTATTTTTAAAGGAGTTTGCATGTATAAAATTAATGTATTTTTACCAACTTTTTACTTGACTATAAGTATACATAACTTAAATAAGTGTGTCAATACTAAGGTCACCATTTCATCATTATCATCATACTATTTCATCGCATCGTACTAATATATGTACTCTTATAAGAACTAAAAGTTCCGTTTTTATTTTTAAGGAATTAAAAACACAGTATTTAATTTATTTAACAAAATTTTAGAAACGACATGTTTATTGGAAAATGAATTCGATCACCAATGTACCTACTTAATTATGATTATCGGACTTTATCGAATCACGAAAAGGTAGTGATTCACTGACAAGAGATATCACGATTCGGATTTGGGCCAAGCAATCTATATGTCAGCTGCAGAACCAGCTTATCCAGAGTGTTTGCTTTCTCATGATGACTTATCTCAAGATAAATACGAACAAATCCAATTGGGAAACGTAGTTGTATTAAAGTATTCAAGGGATGTGAGGTGGCATAACGCCAAATTACATTTTTCTTTAGGCGTTTCATTCAATACATGAATTATCTCAGCGTGAAACAAAACAAGCACAGTGACTATAAATTTTGGAGGAAGTTGCGGTGCGTATCGATGCGTGAAGTAAAATGTATCACAATAGGTCGTATCTAGCGCACCGGGCCTGAAAGGGAAACTAGCCCATTTGTTCGTTTGCACCACGATTACCTCTATACTTCTGAAGTTCGTTTCAATTCACGTAACTTTGATGTTCGCGACGACATCAGATGTTTTTATTACTGTATTGTTTTTATTTTCCCATGATGCATTATCACGTGAATCGTTAACTTGATTTTGATTACAACTATCGAAATTGTAGATTTGTCATATTATTATTTTACGTACATAAACATAAAAACGACGATGGTGACTTGTATCTACTATTGCCACAATCTTTGAAGTTGCAAAAAGAAATAAATCAAAGACGAACGCATATTCTCAAAAATAAACTGTAAATTCAATCGGAAATTAGACAAAATTAAACTCGCTAAAATAGTGTGTTAAAAGAGTTCATGCCGATTGTTAAAAGTAAAACTGATTATATAGTTCAATCCTGCTTCCAGCGACTTTAATAGTTACTCCATACTAATTTTCAAATCAATTTGATATTTTATCACTTAGGACAAAATTCTGAAAGAAGGATTGAACAACAACTACTCTTAAGCCATAAACAAACCAAAATGGATTATTAGCAATTAGTTTTACCTAAATAATAATTTGAATTTCACAAGAGAAAGAACACTATTTATAATAATAAGAATACTATTATTAATAGAAAATACTTATAAATTATTTATAACTTATTTATTTAGACTTTTTTAAATATCACAATTTCGACGGCACTAAATGATGCTTTCTATAAGAAAGTGAGCTAACGAAGTCGATTCGATTTAAGACTTAAAAATGTAAAATCTAGGTAATAAAAACGCTTACATACATTTTGCGTGCTATATTTTAATTAATAGTATAATACCGAAAATGAACTTAATTTGAAGATGTGAATACAATAAGAAATTAACCATTAGCTGTGAATTAACCAACATAATGTATATTAACCACGAGTTACGACCCTCATGACTGAGGGTCATGAGGGGGGTCAAGGTTGAGGTCACTAGCTCCCTCCAGGTTTCTCGACATTCAACCTGTTAAAGCGGTCGGAAGGTTGATTTATATAGCTATGTTATCCGTAAAAGCAATATAGTCTAATAAAGAATATATTAGTGAAAACTCTATTAAAACCGAATAAATATTTTTAGTGTAATTGTTTGATTAAGTTTAATATCATGTAGGGAATAACATTTAGATATTAATTAAAAAAAAAAATAACGAAATGGCAGATGAAAACAGAAAAAAATATAAAACGTCTCTTTTTCTACTGTTTCTTGTACAAAAAAAGATATTAGAAATCAAAATTTTAACTTCGTAGAGTGTTAATATCTAAGAATATATATGTAGAATATGTGATTTAAATTTCATAAGGATGAGTCAAGTAGTTTTTGAGATCTCGTAGAGACCAATTTCAAAAATGGTGTTTCGAGAAAAACGCGTTCAAAATATTTTAAATGAAAAATCACGAAGAATGCTTACATACATTTAATCTGCAATGCCTGCACCATATTACATGTATATACTTTCGAAAATTAAAAAAAAAAAAACGATTTCTCAAAGTGTCAAACTCTAATAGCCCCTTAAATAACACGATTTAGAATTGAGATATAGTCTTCTATACCCAATTATATTTTTCAAAAACTAAACAGTACAACACACTATCTATAACAAACTGATGCATAATTAAAATACGAGTAATTATATATCATCGTTAGCATCCCCAGTTCATATGCGTTCCCAATACAGGGGCAAGGACTTTCCCCTAATTAGAAAGCGGTTCAGGCCGTAATCTACTGTGTTGCTTTAGTGCGGGCTGGTGGATTTTACACAATCATAGGGGCATGTAGTTTGTTTTCTCACAAAGTTTTCCTTCTCCGTCGTATACATTGGCGTCTACAACGTAGACGGTTCGAATGACCCTTTAACACGGGACCTGGATCGAACCCACGACCTTTCGATCGCGAGTCATGTCTAGTATTACTGGACAACCAATATACAATTATGCATATTGGAACTGTAACTAAACAGTGCACTTGATATTTTTAAATTCATTAAATTAATCGATGACATTCCCAGGCCACAACATTTAATTACGCAAGTGCGATTACGTGACTACAAAAAAAAGTAAAACGGCATGACAATTGTGTCACCGGTTATGTAACAATTTTATTATATTTTTGTGTTTAAGTTTAGACCGAAGAGAGCGTTGTGAAACGGGGAAGTGTCAGCACAAGGCCGTTTTATGACAATTACCCACAGATCAGTATTATTGCGATAATACTGATCTGTGGGTAATTGGGGTATTATTCAACTCTGTTTTAACGTCACGAGCGGTTTCGACGGAAACGCGATTGTGAGAAAGTCAGGGTTAGTATTGAGAATATATGTTTGTTTTTATTTAAAGATATAACAATCCTACTACCATAAATTACTTAAACAGCTAATTTGTGATTGGCACCAGATGAATAATTCGTTGCAGTGTGACGCCGGCATGATAATGACGTCATTGTTCCCGTAGATGCTGTGAGAACCAACTAAGGGATGTACCATATCAGTATAATTGGCAGCAGCGTTATCCTGTTATCAAACAAAATCTACTGCCACCTCCGAGACGCCTGCCAAGAGTGCAGATTAAAACGAATCCCGCATGGAGCCCTTGTCCAGCGGTGGATTTCCAAAGGCTGATGATAATGAATAATTCGTAATTAAAAACATATCATACACGATATTTTAACTGAGATATTCATTTAAGAATACTTTATGTGTTGAACAGACATTAATTTGCCCCCAAAAGAGATTCCTTGTATCTTGGAAATTAGAAAATTTATACGTAATTAAATAGTACATAAATATAAATAAACAATCAACCAAAATATCAAAATTAAAATATAACAAACCTTAAAATTACTTTCTCTATTTAGAGAAAATAATTTTAATAGAATATTAAAAAACACCATTCTAGGTGATCACAAAGTCGGTTTATGGCAGCTATAAAGTACTACAATAGTTTTTAACATAAACGTTAAAAAAACATTAAAGTTATTGGCTATCAATTAACGATGCATCGTTTCAAAGGCATTTACGTGATATCAATAATCGTAAAGAAAAAAATTGTTGAAACAATATGCAGTGTATAAATCTTCCTCGATGTGGCTGAGAGACATCGTTTTGACCTCACTACAAGTAAGCCAAATTACGAGGTTAAAGGCGATTTGCAGCAACATTAAAGGAAATACCAAAACAGTAATATGATTTTAATGTCGTACTAAAACTTTAGTTTTGAGTCAATTTCAGTTCAGCAAACCATGTGGTATAGTCAAGTTTGGCTTTACCGGCTGTATTGTATGCATTCGTAAGGATCAAAATCATCACCGCGGGACACATTCTCGCGTAAGCCCCGCGGCGGGGCACAAGGACCAGACACGGACGTCGCGTGGTTTCTAATGGTAATTAAACACCACATAACCGCTGTATCGTGCCTTCAGCACAGCAGTATGCATTCGGGCATTTTTGACACGTAAAAAAGTATATATAGATATTGAGTGTATTTTATATCATTTTTTGGACCACCTACTTAATAAATCAGTCTAATATATCATCGTTATCATATCAGCCCACAGATGTCCACTAGTGGACATAGTCCTCCGCTAATGATCGCCATATTGAGCGGCCGAGCCGCCTGCATCTACCGCTTGTCTACGACCCTAATCAGGTCATTGGTCTGACTAGTTGGGGGTCGACCTACACTGCGCTTTTAGATTTTAAATCGCCACTCCAATACGTTAGGATAATATAGCAACAGGGCAAACAGCTTAGCGCTGTTATTAGATAGTAGTAATATTAAAATCACTGTACATTCAACACTGACTTACAACTGCAACCCGCAGAACTAGGCACACAAACATTTAAGTTCTTAAATGCAATTTCAATTCTTTACTTAGTTCTTAAATTCTCAATGCAATTTTCTTAGCATTACGTAAAAACTATAAGAATTAAAACAATTAAAATATAACTTAGTGATTCCAAATAATTTGCTCAATTAACATAAGACCATATGGTGGTTGAATGAGCTTGAACATGATATAATGATACAGTAACTCTTCTGTTTTATTTCTTTATATGAACATTGATGAGGAATAAAGCAATAAAAATAAAAAAAAAACAAAAGAAATTACAGCTTATTAGTCAAATTTACTTGGTCATAAAATGATCAGAAACCCTAAATAATACCTTATCTAGATAAACTATTAAAATTTATGGTGTGTCTATATGCACAAAATGATACTACTGCAATTTCAGACGATCATTTTAATCACTAACACACAGCGAAACGTTGAGATTAACTAAAGACTCGCTGATAACCTTGGTACTGTAATCAAGGTAGTTAGTGCACGGCTCAAGTGAGCAGCTGCCAGCGTTGGGTGTTTGTCATTGAATTAAATAACAAACAGCAGTGATTAACTACTGCCGACAAACTGCTGGGTAGATTGGCAGACGAATATGTTAATGTGTGTTCCTAATGTAATTTTTATAATACATACATACATACATACCCTCACGCCGATATCCCATAAGGGTAGGCAGAGATTATAGTACATACTACATACATACATACATACAGTCAC
>WUAW01017636.1:2344-13584 GCA_017165845.1 Thaumetopoea pityocampa | reverse complement strand
TAAAGATCAGAGAGTAAGAATTAACTTCACCAATTCACCGAAGATACGAAAATGAAATGCAGTAGTCAAACGGGTTATGATCATTACGATTACTATTCTTAGTAATATTCTATTAGCAGTAGGTGCAGGCGTTAATTTTCGTTCTTCATAAAAATTCGAATTTATAAGATTCAATGTTTGTTATTGATTTAAACAAAAATTTGTTCTCTGTACGAACATAATATAATCCTGTAAAGGTTGAGGTAATTCGCTACCAAATTATGTATAAAAAAATTGGTACATCTTGGACTCTAATGATACGATACTGAAATGTCAAGGTTTATAATATAACTACCTTAAAATATATTTGGTTGTTGCGTGTTTCAATAAGCCATACTCGGCAAAACACGTTGTTGCGGAATCTGCTGCCGTGATTTCGTTGAAGAGTATGTGAAATTTAAATGAAGCATTACTTCATTAGAAGTAACTGTATACCAATTCGTTTCATAACGTTTATGCAGCTGTAACAGTATTTTTCCTGCACGATTTTTGTTACAATATAACAATATTATAAGACTTAATTTGGCCGTTTTGATGTGCTGATTCGTTTTATTCTATCTAAAGGTATTAAGTCATACGACAACGCAGAACTTAAAAAAATACTGATTCTAGCTTAGTAAAAGTTGAATATATATGCATTAGTGCTTCAGCCCTTAGATCATATCAAGGCGTTTGTATGTACGCATGCGAAAATTATGTTGTCAATACAGTATTTGCCATACAGTGGAAGAAGAGATTAGTTGTTAGATTATTAGCGTCTAGGAAGTGGCAATTAGCTTGGTCTGTATCACAGTAAAGCGTCTTCGCAATGTTAGGGTTTACTCTATTATGTATTTAATCTTATTTTCTAGAGTAAAAATGACACGTGGGATATTATAATAAATAAATGAGATATTTATTTTATTTATCATTAGTTATTTTAAACTTCATACATAAAATATGCAAAGGCGAACTTATTGCCTTAGGCATTTTCAACAACCTTACGATAGTGCAGAGATAAAAAAAGTAGGTACATTCACAGACGAAAAGAAAATATGGGATGAGATAAGAGAACAAAACAATTATTACATACTAACACGCATATGAGATTACAATAAACTAATATATAATAATAAACCCAAACATGATAATAAACTAATATACTATTACAACATACTTAAAAACAATGAAAACAGGATTACAATGATTACGACGATTATTATACTAATTTACGCATAAGGAGTTGGGGGACTTTCTTCTTGAACGGATCTGTGTAGCATATAACCTGTTTTCGGTTGGAAAGGAAATTCCAAAAAAACAACAGATTGAACAAGAAAAGAAGAATTATTGGAGAAACGAAGGTTTTTATCATGAACAAAGGTATTGAAAATTAGACGAAATGTAAGTAGGGGCTTTAGAAGACATCAGAAAGGTATAGAGAAGTGAGAGTGTGCAGGCTATAATGTATAATCTATAATGTATAGTCTATAATCTAGATATGTGAATGTTTATTAAAAATCTAACGACAGTATTCTGCAAAACCGAAATAAGTGCAAATATAATTTATGATGAGGCGAAATAGAAACATAGTACAAAAGCATAGAACTTTTAAAAAGTTCTGTGTATAAAATACACTATGTCATGGAAACGAATTCTCTAAGTCAAATCTAGTTTGTCACAGAGCACAGAGTAATTAATCGCAAGTACACTTAATAAAAACTAATGACCCTTTCACACGTAACTATTATTCATTGTTTTCACACTTGACACGGGCTATGTAATAGGCTCAGACCACGTAACAGCTATGGGAAGCTCGTGTTACAGATCTTGTGCAAGAAATATGAAGAACTTGCCATTAAGTTTGGCAATTCAGTACTGAGACTGCCTATTGTTGTGTGACGTAAACAATATTGTATGGGTCAGCTTGGTGATTGCACAACTGAGGTAAAAGTTGCTTTATGTGAAATGGTCGATATTGGCAGAATTAAGAAATCTTGTGAAGGTAGGACAGCAAGTAATACTGTTGGCAACATTAAACAAATAAATATTGGTTCATTTTTAAGTAGAACCTAAGTTAATTAAGGAATGTTAACAAATTTAACTTTTGAATAGGTTAAATGATCAGACATATCAAAAGCAATCTCTTGAATCCATGAAACACAAAAATTTTTGTTTTATAACAAGAACCAAAATCAATTAATTATATCGACTAAAAGTATTGATACTAGCAACTTGATACAGATCCCGGGGTCAATTTATATTTGTTTCATTCAAATACCTCAAATGAACTAAGTATTTTGTTTCACGTAGTGAAGTCGCGGGCTTGAATAGTTAATGTTTAAACAGACTAATGCGTAAAATAACATATTTTTCTACACGTTGAATTATACGAAAACAAGTACGAGTGATGTTTTACTTCTAACACAGACAGTCAAATTTAAATGCATTTATATAAAAAGGCGTGTACACCAGGTAGTAAATTAAATAACACTTTGTTACGTGTTTACGGTAAATCTAAATACGCCGTGCACACATTTACACGAAACTTCCACACAACGAGTGCTAGAACAAAAATAGCAGTCTATTAACCCGAATCACATGCATGCACCATATCGTAGTCACCTGCGAGCACGCAACCTAAGGTGCTGTGATACGTTGATTACGTGTTTGGGTTTATTAATTGAATTAAACGAACCGCTACCTATTTGGTGTATGAGAGATAATTTAAAGGCATCTTGCTAAAGGAAGTTAATTTCGTCGTGTTCTTACAACACGCGCTAAAGAAATTGTGCATTTGTTTACTAAACATTGGTTGATTGCAGCATTCCTAATGTTTGTTTTCATTTCTGGAACACCACAGTTTCTACTTCCTCTTGAGAGAAATTAAAGATTTTTTCATTATTTCCAGCGATTCTCTCTAGGTCGATGAATTAATGGGTGGCAAGCCTACTCTGCGTTTTCCGGTCCGTGATTTTCATTTAAGAACTTTTCTTCTTGAGCTAAACGTTAGATGCAACAGAAAAATGTTCATTACGGCTTTCTATGCGGAAGGAACATATTCAAACCTTTTTGATGATCACGTCGATATATCACTAGTTACAGTTATATCAGCGGAAACCCAAATTGGGACGGTCACATTTACCATAGTTATTTGCTTACAAGAGAACATTAAAGAAATATTCGTAAATATTTGGTGTTCTCATAACAAAAAAAAAATAAGGAAGTATGTGGATTGAAGATCACTTCAATGATCCGCAAATATAACTTTATCTAGTTATGACGTTTAGAAGTTTAATAATAATGGTAGCAAGCTAATAATTTAGGACAAGAAGATTTTATACTATTAAATTTTTTATCTATACAAATATTATAAAGAGGTAAAATTTGTTTGTTTGCAAGTTTGTATGTAGGGAGTAATCTCTGGAATTAATGATCCAATTCTAAAAATTTCACTATATATTATATATAACATTTATGTCATGCATATTAGCCGAGCTGTCACAATGTTTGTGTAGTGTAGTTAAATGCGTAGTTTGTCAAACATAAATTTGGTATTTTTATTTCGAAATAAAGTACCTGTAAAAATTATGCGCGGGCGAAATCGCGGGAAAAGCTAGTTAGAGATATTTCCGAAAAAAAAAAACTACGGTTTTGCTTTTTAAATATAATTATAACGACAAAAATATTCGTAACTAAAACAAAATCCAAATAGGACGAAAGTGAAGTGAGTTCTTATAACGTGTTTCCTTAAGTCACTAGTTCATGTTATTTACAGAATTTCAAATGAAAATTGCGATTACACGACTGTGATTGACACTGTTAATGAAGAATTGCGAGCAAACGGTTTTCAAATGAAATAAATCAATGTAAACGTATACAATTGTTTTCAAAAGCCGACAGACATCTTTAAAAGCTACCGATTATAGTTGTTACTTAAATATATAGATAGATAACTCCTAAAAAATATAACAGTAATCACAACAGACACTGCGTAAAATTCTAAAAGCCACATATATATCAGCTCTTTGTTGGTGGAAATTTGACAATAATATTTATAACATGTTATGTCACGTCATATAGTTTAAATTGATAATTGATACAATACGGGAAAAACTGTTTTCGTAGTTCGATGTAAGGTCATATCAGAACGGAGGTCATCAGGCTTCCTCCAATGGTGGACAGTGAAAGTGGTTGGAGGGCGTGGGATATAAATAATTCTTACCAGCACCAATGCTACTGGACTGCATCGCGGCGTAAACCTGTTCTGAAGTTCGGCAAGACGACGCGAGGTCGTTTAAGATCATCTCGCCAATGACCTCGGTAGATAGCGAGTTCCTCACGGAACTCTTTAAGGAGACGTGATGTGAATTTGATAAGGGTTAGCACGAATTTGTTATCAACTACGATTTTTTTTTGTATGAGGTCGTTCAAGGAGAAGTTACTATAACTATTGAATAGCTATTTTGTGAAACAATAATAATAATTTTACTTGGAAATAAGTTCATCCACCGTGTGTCTATTGACTTTCGTAAATACATTTTGCTTTTTAAGCAACGTATAAAGTATACTGCTACGTTTCACACTAGGCATTCTAGGTAAAAAGATATTACTTTTGGACTATATTAAATGTTTAGTTACTCGAAAAATAATAAAAAAAGTCAAATAGTGTATAACTCAAATTAAACCTATTATTGAGTAGATAACAGTTTATAGAAAATACAAAAATTTAAAAATAAAATACATAAATTACGTTTATTACATACTATAGTATATAAGATATATAATTTACAAGATCAACAAATAATCCTTGATATTTAAAGGTTTTTTTTAATCAGCTGCAAGTTGACATTATGATGAACAAGATTTATGTTGACGACCGAATGGTGGAAGGTGACGTTGTGTTAAAAAACTGATGAGGAAAGGATGAAGTTTCCTCTTTAAATATTGATAAATGTTGATCACATCGCATCAAATATCAATAGACCGAATGACCACGTATGTTCAAAAAGTAGGTAAAAATTACTATAAAACAATATAGCAGTCGTAACATTTAACAAACAGGCAGTGTTAAAATGAGTAAACAATAAATTTAAAGCTTCCAATTTGAATTTGAAGTTATACATTAAACAAAATAAACAGTTAAAAAAGAGCCAAAAAGAAACATGGTTTTGTAGAAATATGAACTTTATAATAATAATATTCTAGACATTTGCACACATTGATCCGGTCCCAAACTATGATTTCCTGTATCTTGGGTACTAGACAAAGATATACATGCTTATACAGATAAATTCGTCCATGACTCAAACATGACATGATACAAACATTTGTACTCATCACATAAGGTTTGTCTCTACCAGGATTCGAACCCGGGACTCATCGACACAGAAAGCAGCGTCACTACCACTTTACCAATCAGGCGTCTAGTAATAATTTACTAATTAAAATCGTAGGGCAGCAAGCCTATTCCCTTAATGTTGATTAGTCTATACTGAGTAACTACATAAATATTTAACCGTAAAATCTCCAGCAAATTAGATTATTCCTCAAGGAAAAGGATGAGTTAATCAAATACAGCAGCTAAAAAAAATGCTGTCAAAGAGGACGTGTCCGTATCGGAACCATTTTAAAATCATTTCTTCCTAATATTTTTTAGCCTTATCCCCCTTCTGCTTGGGGGAGGTCGTTCTCCTGTAATGGGACAAATATGGACTGAGGATGATGATAAATGCTTTTTATCTTATCTTTTATTTTTTAATAGAACACGAACTGGTTAACACTTTAAGAGGTCTGCAGAGTTATTGAAAACACCCCCCATAAAGTACATAGGAATTATAACCGCTTCCAGCAGAGGATTTTTTGAATTTGATGAGGACTGAGACACGTTAGTGAGATAATGAAGAAATTTGAGTGATATTCTATGCAATCTGTATCAAAGTCCAAAGTTCTGTTGACGATGAGTTCAATCATTACGAAAATGTATGTTTTGTAGTTACGGGTTGTTGGTTTAGCAAATTAGTGTCAAATTATTTAAGAAGAATATGAGTTCCATAGAATTCTGTTAGACAAGTTTTGAATCATGAATTTATCCATCGGATCGAGTAACATATTACAATGGAGAGAGTAACAAAAAATTGTTTTCCTTTTTGTAATTTTTCACCAAACAAAAAGAACGAGTGAAACCGCACGAAAGCATTAATAAATCGCATTGAGAGATTGGAATGCGCTTACATTTTCCTTTAGAAAATATTCGATGCAGAAAGTTTATTCGGATTTTAAATTTTATTTTTTTTAACGGCTCTATCACGGCTCGCTATTGGGTCGGTGAAAGTAAGAGCGCCATCTATGCGACTAGCAATGACGTAACGTGGTAAATCGGCCATTGTCCGGTTGTCTGTAGGTTACAACAACCGGTGATTGGCTAATGAGTGTCTTAAGATTGTAAACTAAGGCATTGTGACTTTGTGTGTGATTAATAGTCCTTAACTAACATGATTCTGACGATTGCATGATGCTTTAATACATCAATTATGTGGGTAGAATAGCAAGTTTCCTTTGATCATAGTTCTGAGTTCGATATTACATGGAGACCATATCAGACTTGAACACAGATATAGTTATGATCGCACAATCAGTTTCTATAATTACTTTACAGATTTCGGGGTTAGCAATAGCAATTGGTACATTTAACCCGCCTTTTTTGTGTGTCAACGGCTTAATTTAAACGCAGACGTATGGTAATAAAAATTGGTGATGGACCGTTCTAGTTCGCTTACTTACTAAAACTTTATTATTAGTTTGTGTTAAAAATAAAAAAATATATGTAAAAAAACTTGCGATCAAAATAGTCTTAACTATGTCAAAGCGAAGTGCGTCCGTTCGCTATAACTGGATTTAGGTTACATATATAAAAAGTGTCACGTAAATTATGAGAATATTCTCGCGTATATACGCACGTGTTTTTTTTTTCTTTACAAATGAAAATAAAAAGCGAATGGATCATTAATACATACATACATAGTGTCACGTCTTTATCCCTTACGGGGTAGATAGAGCATAAGGCCATAAGACCCAAGACCACATTTAGCATTTTGGTGAGCGTATAGGTGGAAAATGGAATCAAAATAGTGATGGGTTGCTAGCTGCATCGCCTATTGAAATGATTCCTAAAATTCACTCATTCCCTCGACCGCCTTCTACGGTCTGCACGAGATGAGAAGCAGCTGGTACATTCTATTTTTTTCTTTGCTCCCAGACCAGCATGGAAGCATTAATAGACTGAACAATAGTAATACTTGTTTATATATCTTCTTCATTTTAGGTATACATATTCTGGTTCACAGCCGCTCGGTGAGGTCGTCAGTCATTATAGGAAGTTCATGCCCAACAGTATTTCGGTTGATATGATGATGATGATGATAATAATATGTATTTATGTATTTATTTCTCCTCACAAATTACATATAATATTATAAATATACAATTTCAAAATAATCCTCGATAACAATCTGTGTGGGCTTGTTATCATATTTTAAATAATGAAACACCATTTAAAATAAGATTACAAAGAATTGTCACAATAGAGAAAACGTCCGCAGGTTTGCTTACACGAGTCAGTTGAAAAAGTTCTTTTAATATTTTCACTTTCAAATCGTTAAAATCATTTGCTGGTTCTAATTAGTCTTAGTGATCTCTCTAATAATATAAATGAGAATATTGCAGATGTTTCTGCATTGTTAAATGACTGAACCAATTTTATGAAGTTCAATATGTATTTGACGCATGCATGATGTGGGATTAAATAAGGACAAATTTTTATTTAAAAAACTATGCGTATTATTTTACGTAATATGTATGAAAATGAAACATGTTTTGTTACATTATAAGCACAGGTACAGTATTATAAGCACAGGTATAGTACGATGAGCTCAGTAATGTCATTATTTGCACTACGCACAGATGCGGTCATGTAAACATGAACAATACTCTGAAAACTGAAAACAATCATTTCCTTATTATAAATAAATATAAAATATCTCTCTCTCCCCCTCTTACTCTTCCCCACATATACACACGCGATTTTGTAACATGATAAATTGTGTATTTGGTTAAATTGGAAGAGCCTGACACTTGTAATACCGGTTTTATCTTAATTTAGATGTCAGGTGCAATGTTAACAATAAGTTAGGTAATATTATAAATAAATTATAATTACAACGATTTGATCTTCATATCGCCAACAGGCATTAGGCCAGCGAGGTGGACTATAGCCTAGCGCCCTTATATTATAATAATCTAAGTTAACCCCTCTCATCCTGAGAAGAGACCCGTGCCCTGCAAAGGGACATGAGATGGGTTGATGATGATCTTTATATATAAGTTTTCTTCACTTAACATTATCCCGACTTAAGTCCACCCACGGCTTGCAGATCTTTCTATAATTGACTTTGGGGCGGGTTAAGATGATCGACTACCGTATAATATCAATCCGGAGCACCCATAACACCTGTGATGATTATCAATTACCAGTCAACACCAACTAGGACCCGAATCTAGAGCCTACCTAAGTAGAAGATTTATATCGGGATGAATGATTACCTATGATGACGTTCATAATCACGTCAACAATAACGTCGAAGTGTAGCAGGAGTGGCAGTACCCAAAAAGGGAATGTCTTCCGATCAGACGGGTGTTACGTCTGGCGGTGCTTGCCACTGCTCCGGCGGTTAATATCGGGATGTTGTATATACCCAACTCGCTATCAAACTTCGTTAGCGTGATCCAGATTTCTACGTCAATGTCGTCATTCAAGAGCTACTCCATCTGTTGAGGATGCGTGACACTATGTCGCCATTCAATCAGTTATAGTCTTAACCAGGTTCGGCGATGGTCACAGTCCGTAGTTGCATAACGTGATTTTTATTACGCAGTTATTGCATTCACCAATTGCCTCATTAATACAACTTCATTGGCCCAGAAAGCGCAAAATTCTCAACAAGTGTAACAATAAAAAGCTCCGTTGCGAATAAATAATTCGCGTCACACACAAGACGGCCACTTTTTTCTTCCGTCTCCTAAGGACTTTGAACTGTCTGAAAATTTTACGCACATCGCACTCTGAATAATAATACAATTTACACGTTTAAAGCAAGACCGGCGACTGAATAGACATCAGGTTGACACTTTCGCGTATACAGTGAATTTTTATAAGCATTATTCCGTTTATGTTGAGAAACTACATAAGAGTGCGTTTTTGTTTGTAGTTTAAATACCTTTTGGCGGCCTACTGTGATCGCGGTTGGGTTAATTTAATAATTAATCTGAACATTTGTTTAATATTCGATGTGTTAAAAAATTATTACGTAAAAATGCCATAAGGCTGAGTGGCACACACCGCTTTTAAACATTCGTGTGTGGTGCCTGTGCGAATATAAACGAACGAATTTGACAAATTTACTAAGTTTTGGAAAAAAGCTCATAGAAACCAAACCAAAAAAAGACATCTACATAACTCAAAAAACAACATATTAAAATCCTCTCGTAATGAAATTAGATCATTTATAACGCATTATAAATTTATTTGAGTAAATAAAAATTTCGGGAACCAACATATTTTTTTGTTAAATTTTGTCGCTCGGTTACGAGTGACAGGTAAGTGAATGTGTTAAGGATAGACGGTGGTGATCTTATCACAAAAATAACATTGTGTAACAATCTTTGAACCCTTTGTAATAATTTTTAGGTATATTTTGTTAAACATCGACAGGATTTTTCAGAAAACTTTCAGAATTAATCTCCAAAAGACATTATGTGATATTTAACGATTATTTTTAACTTTTACTTTTTATTTCTATGAAAAGCCTATGTTTTTTAATTAAACGTTTTGTCTTAACTGTATTGTCATCAGTTACTATTATAATACAAAACTTCAAATTATTCGACGTCAGAAAGTGGATGAAAATTGAACTGAAGGATTTAATTACATTCATAGATAGCTACATATATAACAAATCAAGCTATATATAAGCGTGCAATAAATGTGGAAAATTGTTCGTTGGTTTAAACTTTTTTTGCGTCAATTGACATGATTTTTGCTCGGATACAGTCAAAGAGACGGACAGACATAGGGTACTTTTTATTACGGAAAAAGTACAGTTGTTCCTGTACGATTGCAGTAATGTGAATTCCACACGGGTGGCGCCGCAGGGATGAGCTAGTTATAAATAAATTATATTAACAGAATGTGAGCCACACTGAAAGTGTATAAAAGTCCATTTTCTCTCTCTCTACGATATTTAGCGCAGCAACTCGAATGGCGAGTGAGCGGCGACAATCTTTGTTTAGGCTAGATTTCGTTATCTCCAGTTGATAGAAGCCCAAAATTGGTTTGTGAATAGGTTCCTTAGCTGTTCATGTTCTTTTAAAAGAAGTTTAAAAAACCGTCTCGAGTTGCTGCTCCGTCCGACCGAAAAAGTAGTCGAGCGCAAAGGGAATTAAATATTGATGAAAATGCTAGTCGCAAAAGAGTAAACTCTGTAACTGAATACACTTGTTTTAATGTTATACTTTCATTAGCTTCAAAGCGGTGGAAAAATGTCAAAGCGTCCCCGAGGAGACTGTCCAAGCCCACGCTTCTGAGTGGGTGTCGCGGTCACTCGACGTCTACGACGGGTCGGCGTGAACGGCAAACTTGTTGCTTAAACGTTTTTATTTACCTCTACTAATTTTACGCGCTTTATATAATGCTTGATGACGTAAGTTACATACATATGTAACTTTAATTTTTACCCACTTCCAGATCTTAGAATGATTGAAATTTTGAACACTTAAACATTCTTTTATACATGAATAAAAAAAATTAAATAATGTCTTCCATAGGGATAGGAAGTTTTTTTGCAACTCGGTATAATTTTTGAAGCCTTATATTTATCATTTGATAATTTCGATTATAGGATTCAGTAGAAGAAGCATAAAAGTATAACCAGAGGATATATAGGACGACTTATTGGTTCAGAGAGATCGAATCACGTTGCTTTCCGAGTCAATGGGTCTTAGGTTAGTGACCTGGGGTGATGGGTAATATATTTGTATTCGAGTTATATATGTTTATTTATAATAATAATAATATAATAATAATAATATTTTGGATACCTTTTTCACACACATTGATCTAGTCCCAAAGTAGGATTCCCTGTGTCTTGGGTACTAGACAACGATATACA
>WUAW01017629.1:0-18173 GCA_017165845.1 Thaumetopoea pityocampa | reverse complement strand
TTTCCCATTGGGTTAGGCAGAGACCACTTCTTTCCACCTGCTACGATCGTTCAATGTAGCAGAGTGGCTATACGCAGTCCAAATTTCGCCCCCGCGCGCAACGAGACGTGTCGGGTGGCGAACTACGACGCCGCCATTTTATAAGGTTAAAAATGTTAAAGTTCCTATAATTCATATAAACACCAATTTATATTATGGACTATGTCCAGCGGCGCGTTATATCATAAAACGGCGCGGTAAACGTAAATATGCGAAAACGGTGCGAACTCGGTGAACGTCTTAACCATAGACGTCTTGACACGACTTTTTACATGACGCTACAGCACCAGCACACAAACACACACTCTCGCCGCTAGGTGGCGCGGCACTCTTCGCGATGTTTCGGTAATGCCTGTATGTAAGGAGGATTTGTACCAATTAAAATATAATTTAAAAATATCTATTTTGGCGTTAACAACACACACACATACATACAGATTTTTATTTATGTATAAAATATTATTATTTACGTATGTACATATAATCTGTTTTATCATACTGTGATTGTATGATTTTTACCCTTACAACTAGATAAGTACTTCCTTATCTTTCGACACTCAAAGTTTCATTGATAAAAGGTGACTGAAAAATTAATTAAACTCGCTTTTGTACATCATATTTTTTATATAGCATCGTAACTAAAAATTCGAAATATACCAATGAAAATATAATTTGGTATATAAAGATTCAAATATAATTAATGCACACTATATTTTTATTTATTTACAGGAATAAATTAGTAAGCTTGTATAAGGGTAGGACTTCTTTGTCTACGCAAATGATAAAGAAAAGGCCGTAGCTTGGGTCAAACAATTCTCAGTGCGACCGGGTGTCGGACAAAGTCATGATAATGCCAAGGTGAAAAAAAAATTATACGACGATAACGGATGTGTATATACATATATACTTAATTTCAGAACAGTTACATTACTCCCAGCCTGACCAATCGAGTTAATGAGTGAATACTAATGATACTAATTCTATAGGATATAGGATACCACTACCTCGGAAGGAGTAGGAAGAGACAGTAGTGGCTCGGGGGTCTGTTTGCATATGAATTAGAAATAACTGAGTGGCAAGGGACCGGTGTCAAACCTACGACCTTTTCGATCTCAAGACATGTCTAGCACCACTACACCAACATTAATACCCATAGTTAATATTATTCTCGCCCCCATGTGAACTAACCCACCTGTCTAATGCGATACAATGTTTGCCTCTTTTTCACTCCACTATATCCGCGCGTATAGTGCTTTCCTCCGCAGTATATTGTGAAAACTGTTGCAATCGATACAAATATTCTCTACATGGCCCCGGAGGAATTAATGCAACTACATCTCCTCCCGTGGGTGGCCGCGCGATCCGACAGAGGGATGTTTCGAGATGCAGCATTCTAAGATGAACATTTTCCGTGATTTTCAAGATGTGTGAAAATTATGTTAATCCTCCTTTTAGTCATGGAATCCTACAGTGGAATTAAACAGGGTTACGAACCTAAATAAACAACTGTCTAAAAGTCATTCATGCCCAAAGTTGTCATCATCGACCCCTGCAAGAGGTCCACGCCAACTGTTAAAAACACATTTGAAGTTAACAAATTTACAAATAATGTTATATTAACTACGCTTTGGGGGTCCACCCAAAAGTGAAAATCATTATAAGTGGTCTACAAGATAAAATGTTTGAGGACGTATGCCCCAGTACAAACCTCAGCTGATTCTCACAACATCCACGGAATGCAAAGAAGTAACGTTATTATCATGCCCGTCCTACACAGGAATAACAGTATACAACAATGTATACGCGTAAGTTGTGAAGTTGTATATCATTCTTCAGAACAACATACATACAGGGGTTCCAACTATATAAAGTTTGGTTTTATAAAGTTAGCTGATGCCACTTCTGAATTGTATCGCACTGATGCGATAGTGTATAACCGTTGCGTTTTAGATTTTAGCGTGTCATTTCAATAGAGTAAAACAATAATATTGTTACGGGCCGGGGGGTAAATTAAATGCCGCTTGCGTGAAAAGTTGATTTATCCACGAAGAAAGAAGTATCCGAATCGCAGAGTACAATCAGTAGCCGTTGTCCAAGCAAATGTTTGTCGAAATCTTCCGTATTGACGTATCCTAATCGCAGAGTAAGTTTCGTTAACCGTAGTACACGCAGATATTTATTAGAGATTTCCTTTCGCCTTTGTTCGCTTCGATCGCAAGTCGTTAACTCCATCTCTCGCTGCGAGCGCCGCGCTATATATAGGCTGGACCCGGGTTTCAAGAACAATCGAGGCCTCGCCAGAAAAAATAGACGTATACACTTTTTTTGTCAACAACTTTTGATGTAAACAATTTTTTTGTATAGCATTTCCACCGTCAGTGGACTTTCGACCTTATGTCGTTGCGATAGGGTTCATTATCGGAGATACGTTAGTTGTAGGTACATCCAGTGTTTACCACCCACGCGCGATAATAGCAAGGACAATGGACCGCGCATCACAATATAATACCACAAAACTCCACACAAAAAAGGTATGCCCGCAGCTCCGCTCGCGTGAACGTCGGTTTTCCGCTACATGGGAAATCCCGAAATATAGATTTATATAATGAGCCATAGAACCAATTTCAGTTGAGCTCTCATACCTTAACGGCGACTACTAAAACTCAAGGAGAAGGAGGGCCACGTCCAATTGTGGACTTCTGCGTTCTGATGATGATTACGGCTTAAGTCCAGCACTGGAAGTCTGTGGGTTGATATGATGATGGTGAAACCATATAACACATTTCATCCACTTCAATGTATTCGTTTCCATAACACATTCGTTGAATCGTTAATGCTCTTATACCTATCCTTTTAGCTCAGAGGTCCTCAATGTTTAATGGTAATGTTTTTCACTTTTAGATAGACCCCCCAAAGCGTAGTAACATTAGTAGTAATATATCATTGTTGTACATTTATTAAATTCAAACGTTTTTTGACAGTCGGCGTGAACCAATTGCGTGAACAGATCATCGTCGACGCCTGGGAGTCGATATAGACCACTTTCGGTATCAATGTACAAGGGCAGTGGACAGCAACGTTATCATGCGTTTCTCTAAGACATAAGATGACGGGAAATCACCTCCCATCCATCCCCTCTATAGAGGAGCCCCATGTATGTGCTCGTGCAATATTATATATTCTGTGATAATATTGAACAAATGGATTAAATAAATACCTACTTTTCATTCTTGATTTTGCTGAAAATAACGCATGATGTGTATTGCGATTTTCAATAGCCTTGATAACCTTTCGTTATTATTTTTTCTTTTTTTTTTAAGACAACTCCCGCATTAGGATTAATTCCTGTGTCGCGGGGACTTTACAAACATTCAAATAACGGAAACACAGAACACCCAGACTCTGAACAACAATTTGTGGTTCACACAAAGTAATTGTCCCGTTTGGGATCGAACCCACAACACAACAGCGCAATGGACGCTTAAACCACTGCGCCATTCATGCAGTCTTATTAATTTCCTGTTCGATTATTTTAACAATTACCTAATTGTATTACCAAAATATATGGAAATGATTAACTAGATATTATGCACCAAAACATGTACATAACATCTTACTTTAAATGATTAATCAGCACGCAATAAGTGAAAACACCCACACGCATCGTGTGTGAAAACTTCACATTAAAAAAAACTTGAACATTTTCAATATAATTAATATATTTTATTAAGTATTTACAAAAGAATATTATACTTATTTCAGTAATATACTTTATAATGTGACTAGCTCTATCTAAGATAGTTTGCTAAAAAATTAGATAAATAAAATTATGATAAATTGCATACATTTCTATATATAACTACAATTTTTAAAGTAGTTATTGGCATAGCCTTACAAAATTAAAAAAATAATTATTAATTGAATTAAGTGCATTATTAATATTTAAGTGATGAACGGTATGATATCATCGAAAAAATTAAGGCTTCAAGAGACAAGTCAAATAATATGCAATCGATTACGATGTACTCTTATAGGTATCTAAGCACGTACTAATTAAACAGTGTGCGACTAACTATCGCGTGGTTGATTACAACAAATTATCTAACAAAGATAAATAATTGACTCGATTAAATGAACACTGCGTTACGCGTAATTCGCCACTTCACCGGCATGAATGCTCTTTACAAAACGGCATTTAGCTAGCCCTAATTCATGCAAACGGTTTGCCATAATGTCATTCATCTAATTCGGACGCATGATACAAAAAGTAATGTAATAACGACAATAAGCAGATTTATGATTTTTAAATATTCTTCTTTTAAATATTTTTTAAAGCTAACAGCAATCTTTCAAACAGCATGTTCAGCTATTCATATTTTTCGATGTTCAGTTCAACAGTAAGTCACTTGCAAGCGACACTCAATTTTTTTACTTGGTCCTCACATCCTTTGGTACAAACCCAGTGTGGGTTCTTTAGCCTTATGCGCCATTAAGTTATAGTAAAAGGTACATAAGTAAACATTTTATCTAAGTTCTTCTTTCTCAATAACATTGGTGGTGTTGGGGAACGTCCTAGGATCCTCCGGCATCCAGATTTTCGCATGGAGCATAGAACCCGGTGGCCTCTCACCTCGCCTCGACCATGATAACGAATGAGCCTGAGAGTTGCTGCCTGGAACAAACCAATAATCGTACAATAATTCGGATTCGTTTTTGACTAATTTAATATTTACTTTTATCATCATCAACTCATTGAATTTCACCCCTGAACTTAGATCTCCACTATGAAAGCATGTGGAAACCACGCTTGATAATCTTGCAGTTGTAGTATTCATTGAATTGCAGGATAACATTGTTCCCGTTCAGCTGAAAGATATAATGGCTGCAGCGTAATGCTGTTATTCAGTCAAAATTTATATATTTATATGATGAAGGTCCCGTTTTCTTGGTGTATCTTAACTAGTTTTTACGGCCCCATGGTAAGAAATGGTTTGACGATATATGATACATTTAGCTTGCTTTAATTTAGTTACTGCAAATCATAAATATTCAGCATTAATAATATTAGTAGGTATAGTTATTAAGGAGCTTTAAAAGCTAAACAGTAAGACGCAATCTCACATCTTCAATTATACACTCTTGTCGTCGTAGTCTCACCATTAAGATGAGACGTTGATAATCGCTATAAAAGCCTTTGTTATGAATCACAACTGAATGTTTACTTACGATGCGAGAACATTCTACAACAGCAGCTTGTGTGGCCGTCTATTCAGTAAATTGCTAAGAGACCACCCAATTCATTGAATCTAAGGCAAACAAATGTTCATGCACTCATGTTGCACCTATTCCTCGAATCATGCAATTAATTTATACTTTAGAATTTAGTTTTAGCGTAGATGATAGGGGAGATTGCATAGACAAAACGCCCCTAAATTCGCCCAAAGCTCTCAAACTTGAGGTTTATTTATCTACAATTATTTTTGTTAGCGCATAAAGAGTCCGCAGGGGCTATCCAAACTATTAAGCGAATGTGTGAATGGCCCGGGTGTCGATAGGACCACGGCGAAGCCGCACGTGCGCCCAGTTATAGGCCCTTAGCCCTTCGATTCAACTGGATAGGGTTGACCTGCCCTCGTCGATTTTTTATTGTGTCGTGCTACTGATAACATATTCATTGATATTATTTGTGAATTATTTTAATAATGTAATATAAACTGGACGTGACTGTCAAAATAGTCTATTTTTACCGTAGTAATTATTCGCAAAATGAGATAAATCGAAATAAGTGGAGCTCAAAAGACTTGACTCTTGTATGGAAGTTATCTACCCAGCTACTGCCATTTGCGAGGAAATATGTATATGTGTATGTATTTTTTTGTAAGATATAGATGAGGCGAGAGAAGTGTGTTAGAATCGTAATATATGGTCTCTGTAAACCCTTATGGGACACCGGCATGAGTGTATGTATGTATCTTTTTGATTCATCAGCACCAGAGACTAATTAGGCGATATCTCGCAGATACCACGAAGCCTACCTAGTAACAATATTTAATGTAGATCCAAGTTCATATTCACATTAAAAATACCTTGTAACAATATTGGACAACATCGGGGTCCCTTCTATTCGACAAGTGTATTAATAACAGTTTAGAGGTTGTCACAATGGATATAATGAGCATTTCCGGTAATTTGTGTGCTGTCCCTCGAACGGAGACACGAAATCTGTTTATTTATTAACTAGGCATGTAGTGTACAGATGTATGTGTACAGATGTTTCTATTATACTAACGACAGTCGAAAACCAATTGAATTACGTAAAAAGATTTTACCGTATGGTACTGAATAGATATTTACTTATGGAATCGTTACTCCTTACACTTCATTGTATTATGTGATATTAAATTTTGCCGGCGGCTCCGCCCGCGTGAATGTTGGTTTTCCACTACATGGTAAAACAATCATAGATTTATTTAAAAAGCCTTAAAACCACTAGTACTTGAGCTCTCGTACCTTAACGGCGGCTACTAAAACAGGTATCAAGCTATATCTTCAAATCTACTGTATCGATTTTGATGAAATATGCCGTAGTATTTTAGTCTGAGAACTACTTTTAAAATTGTAATAGTTTAACCAAAATCTACCGGATGGTTTTCGCGTAAGCCCGAATAAACAAACAAACAAAAATCGACGGATTTGATTTCAGAAGTCGACTAATTAAGAGTCGATCTGAGTAGTTTGTTCTTAAATATCTTTAATTTTTGAAAATTTGACATTTAACAATTTTATAATAGTATAGACAGATATAGATAGTAGATAAATAATACTTTGAGGGAATGATCTATAATATAATAAAATTGGAAAATATCACTGTCTCTACATTAAAGAAATTAAAAAAAGATCTAAGCCAGATCCACTACTTAGGAGTTTCCGAGTCCGAAACTATTATTTTATTTTCTTCGCGTCTAATTGTTTGTTTGTTCGAGCTTCACGTAAAAACCAGCCGATAGATTTTACTCACACTGTTGCAGTCTTAAAAGTACTATTCCAACTTAAACACTGCTGCATATTTTATCAAATTGATCTAGTAGAATTGAAGGTATAGTCTGATCTCCGTTTCAGTAGGCGCTATTATGTTACGGTAGCTCATGTACAGATGGTGCATGTATTGCAGGTGGGCGGAACCATGGCCGAAAAGTATTCTATAATAAATTTATAAAATTTTAATAAAATACACAAATTTGTTTTAGGAGATAAACATCACATAAATATGTAGTATACGCAGCGAGCAATGAATGGATCTGCATGAAACTTGACTTTCAATTAGTCCATTTTGGATTAAAACATAGGATAGCCTATATGTATAGTTCTCGTGAGTAACAGTTCAACTTTACTATTTCAACTTCACACGCGAGCAAAGACGGAAAAATTTCTGAGTAATGCAAAAATTACATTGAAAACATTTTTTTTTTGTTTTAATTTCCAATGACAAATACACAACCGTTTACCCCAAACGTTTCGATATATTTTGTTTGTTCTTCGGTAATGTAAACTTCACAGGTTAACTAAATGCAAATCCTTGGGTAATACAGTTCTTGTGTAGTCTTTTTCGTGAACCAAAAAATCGGTTACAAACAGTTGTCAAAGCATCCAAGCACAAATATCATTTTTTTACAACCGCTATTTACATTAATACTTTAATTTTTTGGGATGACGTGATATTTGTAATGGCGTCGAAATATCAGAAACTCATTTAATCTTAGTAAATATATAAAATGAGCTTTAATAACTATAATAGCTCAAACACCTGAGTTTTACACGGTTTTTAAATATCAGACGCTGGATCATATACTGGGTTAAAAACGCCTTGGTGAAGTATAGGTACAGTAGTGTGGTGTTGACTCTTTTTAGAACATCGTTTCGTAATTTCATGTCTGAACACATTTAGATCAAAATACAATTACAAAACATTTTCAATTCACCAAACAGTTTAAAACAACCAACGTAATATTGAGCTCGGTGAACCTGTTGTCAAACTATGTATTTCAGGAATTGAGAATGTTTGATAAATGTTAATATGAGTATTATAATGTTATATAACATTAATTTTGATTTTTAAAAAAATAGCTGAGACCAGAATCTTCGGTCGCAATAACTTTGGGCTCATGATTTATATCATTATCGTTATGAAGATATAATTCATTATTATAATTGGACATAAGTCTATTCCTCATTATTCTACCTTTATGTCAAGTTTTAAAACAATCAGCAGTAAAAAACACTTACAAACACTTCCACTTTAATTGGAGCTTGCAACATTTCAACTATTCACACATTTTATTTAATAACCACACTTAATCAACTTTTTACACTTGTTGTCCGCGGAAATTCTTGCCGGCGAACTTCGAAAGAGCTCCCAACTCCTCTTCTATTCTGAGGACTTGATTGTATTTTCCCACTCGTTCACTTCTAGCTGGTGCGCCACATTTCAACTGACCTGCAGACAGCCCGACCACCAAATCAGCTAGAAATAAGTCATCGGTGTCTCCCCACCTGTCATTGACAACTATGCCAAACCCGTTCGCCTTCAACAGCTTGAAACAATCGATGATCTCAGACAGCGTAGCTGATTGGTTTAGACGCAAACTAGCAGAATTTCCAGCCTTTTTCTCTACAGCCAAACCCACTCTTCTCAAGTTGGTTTGGGTCAAATCGTTTCCCAATATCTGTACTGTGGTACGTGGTACTATCGATGAATATGCCGCCCAGTCGTCAAAGTCAAAAGGATCCTCAATTGAGCATACAGGAAACTCCTTTACGTTATCCAAGAATATTTCAGCCATTTTGTCTGACGACATATATTCTTGTGGGTTTGAATTGGGATTTTTAAACTCTAAATCGTAAGCGCCATCTTTGTATAGATCTGTAGCAGCTGCATTGATGGCAATCTCCGCCTTTCCAACGTAGCCGCACTGTTTGATAGTATCTGTCAGAAATAGCAATGCATCCCTGTGACTTTGTAGAGGAATGGAGAAACCACCAGTATCGCTCGTATAAGTGTACTCCACACCGTATTTCTTAGCAATTATATTTTTTACATACATATATATTTCTGTTCCGATGCGCATTGCCTCCACAAAGGAAGAAGCTCCTGTCGGCATGATCCCATATTCTTGAAAAGGCAGCCCGTTGGATGACAGAACACCTCCAGTCAATATAGTAAAATGTGGTACGGGCAGTATAATAGAAGTGACGCCCGCTAGATCTGAGATGTGCCTATATAGGGGTACTCCTTTTTTAGCTGCACCGGCTTTCGCTACTACCATGGATACTGCCATTATTGCGTTTGCACCAAGCCGCGATCTATTTTCTGTACCATCTAAAGATATCATGAATTGATCGATTTCTTTTTGCATTGTTACTTCTAAATTCTGCTTGATAAGTTCAGGTGCTAGGATGGTATTAATGTTTCTTACGGCCGACAGTACGCCCATTCCGTGGTACTCGCCTGGATTATTGTCCCGAAGTTGAACTGCCTCTGAAAGTTTTTTCTTATCGGTTGACGGAACACCTATGCGAAACAACCCAAGTTCAGTTACCATATCAACTTCGATTGTTGGAACACCTGTGGAGTCAAATATTTGACGTGCAATCAATATTTTTATAGGCATTGTAAATTTAACAAATAAATCCACTATTTGATAAAGAAAAAAAATCTATAAAATTTAGTTCTAATTTGACATTATATTGACTTCGACAATGTTTGTGACAAAGGAGTGTAGTGAAATTCCAATTTTAAAGAAAAATAATTACTTTTCGTTAGCTAGTCATTATTATATGCACGAGTATGTGCTCGAACATGTCTAAATGAACCGCCATGGTGCGAGGGTGCACGTGTTCATAATCGCTATGTAAATCCCTACACTCCGATAAGGTGCTTTTTATTAATTGAAAAAAAAAAGAGATTACTCGCAAGCGAAATAGAACACATGTTGATCGATATTCGAATCATACGTATACTTAGAATTTACTATTAATTAGTTTTGAAAATAAAATCATAGTACTTTTATGTATGTACTATGATTTTATTACATTGGTGGTCTAGTGATGCTAGACACGTCTTGTGATCGAAAGGTGGCAGGTTAGATCCCGGTCCTGTACAACGGAGTTATTTCTAATTCATGTACGGTCTATATTACAGACACCAATTTACATAAGGGAGAATTAAATCTGAGAGTGGAAATCTGCATGCTCGCATGGGTGTGTAAAGTCTACCTTACCAATCCACACTAAGTCAGTGTAGTAGACTACGGCCTAGTCCCCCTCCTGAATAGCGAAGGTCTGTGTCCCTGTGGTGGGGACGAATATGGACTGGAGATTGATGATAAGATTAATGAATCTTTAATAACTAGACAAATGGAATGGAGCAATGGCCATTAACGTAGTCCAACCTTATTATGCAGTTTAACGAGTCAATCAATATAGAAATAATGTTACCGCCTTCATATGGAATAATAATTGGCATATTGATTTGCAGAGAAAAATAATGGAATCCTTAGGTTTGCTTCCCTGCGCCTCAGCATCGTAAGGTGTTCAATGCGGCACATGCCACGCACGCCGTCCACCTCCTCAAGGGTCGCTTCTATGGACGCTAATCGATGCACGCAGTACTTAGTTAAATTGTATTCTAATACAGTCTCGGTTTGCAGGGGGTGATCTTTCAATTTGCTACGGCGTGATTCGCAAATACGCGCCTCACACCCTTGTTTACACTGTTAGAAGGGCCCATTGTCGACACAAGTGTGCAATGCACTTTGTGTTAAAATTAGGGATGTATTGTTTTCATTAATTCATATGTACATACTTGTTCGATGTTGCTCTCAATAAGTCCGTTCAAGGCACGGCAATATTGCAGTGTACACGGCCTTAAAAGTATCTTAAGATGCGACCCATTCAATTTTTATCAACCTATTAGTGTTATAAACTTGTCAATGTCAGCTTTTGTAATTCAAAGATATTTAAAAGAAACTACTCAGATCGATTAACTAAGAAGGACTTCTGAGACCAAATCCGTCGATTTTGTTTATTTGCATGTTTGTTTGTTCGAGCTTCACGCCAAATACGTCGGATAGATTTTGGTTAAACTATTACAATCTATAGGCATTATTTCAACTTAAATATTGCAGCATGTTTTATCAAAATTAGTCCAGTAGAATTAAAGATACAGCTTGATCCCTGTTTTAGTAGTCGCCGTTAAGGTACAGGAGCTCAAGTAAAAGTGGTTCAAAGGTTTTTTATATAAATCTATGATTGTATCGGGATTTCCCATGTAGCGGAAAACCGACATTCACGTGGGTGGAGCCACGGCCAAAAGCTAGTTATTATATATATTATTGTATAGCACTAAGTATTGCAAGTGGAATTTTCACGAGCTCCCAACCCTGATCGGACGGTGCACAACTTTTCAAAGTTTCATCGTAATCTGATGAATATTGATTTGCAGAGAATATTGAGTACAGGGAGACAGTTAAGTAATAAAAAAAAACTTTGATTTTTATATAATCAGATAATTTTTTACCCATGGCTTTACTTCTTATTAACTCATTAACCTTAGTTATTACTTACCTAACAGTAAATAATAATGTTTATTTTTTATAAGCAATACTAACTGATTGACATTGGCTCCGACACTTTCCACCATCCCAAAAACTGTCCTAAGCGTAGGCACAACAATATAGCTTGATTGCAATTGGATAAATTCTATAGAAATGCATACGACATAGACAAAGAAATTTTATATATAACTAGCTTTTGTCCGCGGCTCCGCCCGCGTGAATATCGATTTTCCGCTACATGGGAAATCCCGACACAATCATAGATTTATATAAAAAGCCTATGAACCAATTTTACCTGATCTCTCATGCCTTAACGGCGGCTACTAAAACAAGGATCAAGCTGTATCTTCAATTCAATTGGATCGATTTTGATGAATCATGTCGCAGTATTTAAGTCGGAATAGTACCTTTAGACTGCAACAGTTTAACTAAAGTCTACCCGCTGGTTTTTGCCTGGAGCCCGAACAAACAAAGAAACAAACATCAACAGATTTGGTTTCAGAAGCCCTTAATTAGTCCATCTGAGTAGTTTGTTTTTATATATCTTTGATTTTTGAAAATTTGACATTTAATGATTTTATAATAGTATAGTTAGAAGATTAAGCAGATACTATTAATAATTAAGCAGATAGAACCTGTTATGTTACGATAAAAATGTGAGGAAACTAGCGGGTTAGATAGATAGATATATTTAAATTTATTGTATCGACGGCACTGAGATATGATGATAGGAATGTGGGGATTTTATAAAAGGTGTATGTATTCGTTTCACAAAATACTAAGCGATATCTGTGTACATCTCTTAGTTGGTTCTCAGAAGATCCACGGAAAGAGATATAGTGACGATAATATAATGCCACCGTCACGCAGCATTATATCCATCCATCCCCAGTCCATAACCGACCCCAATATGGGGACACGAGCTTCTCCTGATCAGGAGGGAATTAGGCCGCAGTCTACCACGCTGGCCTAGTGCGGGTTGGTAGACTCCACATACCCATGCGGGCATGTAAGTCTCTTCACGAAGTTTTCCTTCTCCTTTGATTATACTGGTGTCTAGGTGTCTAAAATGTACCGTAGTTGAATTAGAACTAACTCGGTGGTACGGGACCGAGATCAAATTTATTTTCCCACAAATATCATCAAGTGAACTTGTATTTGTCGAACGTCCAATCATCTATATTTAATTAGATGGCACGGGATCGAGAGCCAAAGGGACAGCTCTCCACGCAACGCCACCGTGGGAACACACGAAGCACCTGGACTCATCAACCATCAGATATGGCGATAATTTACAAATATCTCACGCAATGGTTGTCTCTGGACCGAGGGTGGGTGCTATATTTATGGACGATGTAATAATAAAATAATTATATTGTATCGTAAATAGTAATTATACGTAATCTGCTATAATACTTCAGCTATGGTTCGTATTGTACTAAATGGAATGTCAAAAACTAATCCACAGTCATCAGTAGGACAAGAAATTGATTAAAATTAATCATTCTATGACATTATTCCGTGGAACAAAAAAAAGTGTTAAATGCAATTATTCTCCAGAATAATTGCATCTAACACCCCATTCCTTCATTTCAATTCAGTTATTCTGTTCTATAGAATAGTAAACCAGTCCAGTAGTTACATAAGTTTTTATAAACTGCGATTCAATTACAGTATTGATATTTCTTTTATCCATATCCACACTAATATAATAAAAGAGAGAGTGATTTGTTTGTCTATTTGTCTGTTATCTCTTCGCTGCTCAACCGTTGAGACATTATTTTATAACGGATATAGGTTACGAAACGTCATCAAAAAGCAATTATGGCTGAAGTTACGAGATTTAGCCATTCAGTAATAAATCATTGCGGGTTTTAAATATCGATATATATGTATTGTGTGACGCCGGCTTTATAAATAGCGCCCCACCATCTTTTCCCGTGGATATTGATAAGAACCAGCTAAGAATTATAACAGGATAATGGTAGCTTATTTATCTTATTGTTCAATTAAAGTCCACTATCATCTCTGTAAGACTGCCAAGTGTGTAGATTATGGCAATTCTTTCCTTTTTAAGAAGGAAGCCCTTGTCCAACTGTGGATTTCTTCAGGCTAATTATGATGATATTCATATATGACTAGGCTCAATAGCGTTATCAAGAGATACGATTTTGTTTTTTCAATTTATAAAATCTTATGGAACATTAAACAAAAAGCTATTTCACAGAAAAAAGTACAATTATTGTCCTACCGACTGGGTGTTTCGGCCTGGCGATATTAAACTCGGCTTTTTCAGACTCAGCAAAGTGGTGCAGGCTCTATACTAGACCAACATCGACAGTAATGAATCCAATTGCTGTTATATCTTGCTTCACGACACTTCGCTAGCATTTATTAGAGCGCCCACGAAATCGATAAGAATTTAGATACTTTCTCGGACAATGCGTAACGTGACCAAACTACCCCAATTCTTTTCTTGGGTTTGTTTGCCGACTATCTATCTAATCCATCTAGAGATTTGCATGTTATTTCTGTTCCAGATGATCACAGAAACTGCATAGACATCGAATAAGAAGCTGCATAAACTGTATAGATATCTTGTACATCTATTTTATTCTAAATGTGATGTAATTAAGCCGCACATTAGTGGCGTATCGATCATTAAAAGGTGCACAAACATATTGCTAGGGTCGTGCCCTGACACGGCATGACCCCATCATTGCATGCACCATTGGACACAGTTGCCAATTCAATTCCACATGTGTTAAGCTCATTTAAACATTAATAGGGATATGTTGAATTATGTTTCTTTGAATCGTTTTTATCGAAACAAATAGTGATATTAGGGACAAGTTTTATGTCTCATTGAAATGTTCCTTCTGAGAACACGGTCAAACAATAACAGTTAAGAATTCTTATAGTTTCGTTATGTCCATCTGTCTATTATGTTAGTCCTCCAATCATTTTTTTTTTTCAAAATCTAAGTCAGCAGTAGAGATTACGTCGGAAATTACTTTACGAAACGAGTTTAAGGGTTACTAGTTTGACTATTCTGACAACTTGAGATCACTCTTACCTTTAATGATAACTTTTTTCTGTTCATCTTTGTTGTTAGCGTTGCCGACTCCTGTGAGCATGTTATCTGAAGATCCGCGGTCGGCACGAACCTATTAATAAAATGAGGTCATAACACTATTTTATAAGCTCTAGTAATAATTCAAAGTAATAGCGCCATAATGGCGTAAGTAATCAATTCAATAATTTATCCATATATTATGGCAGTGACTATCTCTTGTGCATGTCGGAAATTCTAAATTTGTAGTGATGTAAAACATTTATCTATTTATCTATACTATATTATTGTAAAATCGTTAATGGTCAAATTTTCAAAAATCAAAGATATTTAAAAACAAACTACTCAAATCGACTAATTAAGGGCTTCTGATACCAAATCCGTCGATGTTTGTTTGTTTGTTCGAGCTTCACGCAAAAATCAGGGAGTAGATTTCAGTTAAACTATTACAGTTTTAAAGGTACTATTTTGACTTAAATACTGCGGCATGTTTCATCAAAATCGATCCAGTAGAATTGAAGATATAGCTTGATGTCTATTTTAGTAGCCGCCGTTAAGGTACGAGAGGTCAAGTAAAGTGGTTCTAAGGCTTTTTATATAAATCTATGATTATGTCGGGATTCCCCATGTAGCGGAAAACTGATATTCACGCGGGCGGAGCCGCGGGCAACAGCTAGTACTATAATAAAACTGTAAATGAGCCATATTCGTATATACGAGTTAGTAGTAGTACGTTTAATATTTTTCAAAAAACTTAATTGCGATATACTTCCTTATCTATACAGACACTGAAATATTGTTTTTTAAATTTTTATCTCTCTATCTGTTAGTAAAGAATAAAAATAAGAAATAAGAATAAATTTGAAATAAGATCATGAAAAACTACTGGATGAAATTTGACCAGGTTTTCACTCACTTATATGTTATATCTAGTCTGGAATAATATTTAGATTATGTTTTATTGCAATTGTATAAAAAAATTAAAAGTTATGATATTGAAAAGTATTTTTCATTACATTTATGAATTAGAGAATCCCCGGGAAAATTTTCCTGTTGGTAAATAGTCTATGCAGTCGGAGCCGCAGTCAAAAGCTGGTATAAAATAAAATAAATATTGAACAAAAAGGCACTTATACCGCACGCTCTGGTTCTCACATATCTACGGCCTCAAATATACGTTTTATATCTTCAATCTAGCAAACGGATTTACAGCCAGCTTGATGGTAAGTGCCGGCTAATGGATTTTACTTATATGTAGATTGAACATTTTTGTTTGTAATTATAAAAGATTCAATTTTATAAAAGAGTCGATATAGATTAAATATACCTACTGCTTCGAATACGGGCCTTATTTTGTATTGGCCGTTCTACCTTATTGGATCTTTTATGACATTGAATGCAAATCTAGTCTTCTTTTAAATGCATGACAGTAACACAACTGTTTCACAGTTTTCACATCTATATCACAATTTCTAGATGGTTTACTGCTGGACAAATTTATCTAGTGTAGACGTTTCTTTTTACCAAAGTCTGTAAGTGCGTTTACTAAGCAGTGCAATTGTTGCCTATTGACTTCTAGTAGTTTATAATTATCTCTATAACCCATAATAATTGAGTTACATGTTATCGTAACCCTTAAGTAAACTGTTACTACGTGGAAGTTCCAAATTGGACCACAGTAGAGTTCGTAACACTTCTATTTGCGGTCTGCTTCCTACCTAAACATGTGCACACTTCCATGAAAGCTGTTTACTCAACAAAATATGTTTACTTTAATACTTTGTTTAATAAGTTTAATAACTTTGTTTAATAACTTTTCATTGAAATCTTTGTTTACTCAACAATGCTGTTTAGTGAATAAAATATGTTTAATACTTTATTTAATAACTGTGCGTTTAAATCTTTGTTTAGTAAATTTAATATTTTGTTAATACTAAAGGAGTCTGACATGTGAAACACAGGATAACCTAGTTTAGGTGTCAGTGACAATGGTTACAGTTTAATTTGAAATAAATGAATAAATTATTATTATTATTTTTAACATTTTGTGTAGCCTAAAATTTGTGGGTGATATGCTACCAACTAAAAATATTGTTACGTGTTGGGGGTAAATTAAATACCGCTTGGGTGAAAAAGTTAATTTATCTACAAAGAAAGAAAAATCCGAATCGTAGAGTACAATCAGTAACCGTCGTCCAAGCAAATATTCGTCGAAAGCTTCCGCAAATAACGTATTCCAATCGCAGAGTAAGTTTCAGTAACCGCAGTACACAGGTATTCGTCCGAGTTTTCTTTTCGCCTTTGTTCGCTCCGAATCTCGATCGCTAGTCGTCATCTAACTCGCTATGATTTTTTTTTTTTTTTTTTTTCTGCGTGAGCGCGCTGTTAGCCGTGAGGCCTATACAGCTCCACTGGGCGAGATGGCGAGCGCGTGGAGCGCTCCAGCCGTTAACTCGCTATGAGGGCATCGCGTCTATATATATAACCTGGACCCTGGCTTCGAGAACAATCGGGGACACGCCAAAATCGTGTAAAAATATTTAACACGACGAGCGTAGTAAAGAAGTCCCACCGTCAGTGGACTTTCGACCTTATGTCGTAGATATACGGTTCATTATAGGAAATACGTTAGATTTAGATATCTCCACCGGTTACCGCCCACGCGCGATAACAATAGGGTCAATGAACCGCGCATCACAATATTATATAACAGCAGAGTTCTAGCACTGAACAACTACAATAACGAGTTAAGGATAGCTCACATTACACCGAGCTTCTACTAAGACTATCCTCGGCCGTAACATGATCACCAAATCGGTTCAATGTCTTCAGTACACAATACCAGACCTCAAACGAGCTCTGATGAAAAACTTCGTTAAAGCAAACGTAGTGTTGCAATTTGTAATTATGGTTGGTTTTAACGATCTAGAATTAGCAGCAATTGCTGCGATGAAAAAATCTGTTGAATCTAAAACTACGAAGAAATGGAGTGGGCCAGGCCACGGCAGTATCGAATTGTCTCCGAGCTTCTTACGTTTCTCGGTCAGTACTGGGTTGCTGCTTGGTTTAATGTATTCATAAATATGAGTGTGAGTGTCGAAAAAGGGCTCCCAAGATAAACCTACCCTGATCAAATCAACAAATGTTTCAAAATGGTCAAGTTCGTAGCACCCTTTATCGACGAAAGTGTATGAGGCGAGAGAGGTGTGTCAGGATCGTAGTATGTGACTGATCTCTGCCGGTCCCTATGGGATACTGATGTGAATATACATATGGGCGTTTCTCTATAAACGGAAATCTTTTATCTATAAACAGCAGGCGTGCACCGTCAAGAAAATGAGGACGTTATTTTTATTGCATATGCGCTAACTTCAGACTGTTAGGCTATGTCCCCAGTAGGCAAACTGTTAGCAGCCGACTGAGTGAGCCGCAAATTTGTGGCGAACTGA